>JBBMEF010000008.1:5658534-5670520 GCA_037832685.1 Sicyos baderoa | reverse complement strand
TTTGCTAATATTCTCATAGAAGAATAATTTTGCAATTACTTTCTAAAGATGGTCTAAACATGCAAATCTCTCAAAAAAAAATTTCAACTACACTCATTTAAACTGAAAATCATTCAAAACACTCAAATAATTATATACTTTCCCTCAACCCTCCACAAAACCAAAGAAAAAATCAGAATAATAATAAAAATAAGGGAATTTGCACCGTATATCAAATTTCCTACTATACATTAGAATTATAGCAATTTTTTTAAAATATTGCAAAGATAGCAACTTTTTTTTGATAAACACTATCAAACACTATTGATGGAGTCTATCAGACACTATTGATGAAGTTTATTGATGGAGTTTATCAGACACTATTGATGGAGTCTACTGATGGAGTATCGATCTGATTTTGCTATATTTGTAAATATTTTCAAAAAATTGTTGTTTATTCAATTTTTTTACCTTATTATAATATACATGCAAATTCTCCTAAAAATTAATAAGTATGGGAATTTGATTATGAAAAAGAGAAGAAGAGAAAAATAGAAATTAGGGGGAGAAACCAAATCCCAAATTACAAAGGTAGGGTAAAGCTCCACATTGTGCCTATTTAATACCCCAAACAAAACAAACCAAATTACCAAAAGCCTCAAATTGATCAAACAAATCCCCAAAAATCCCACTTTCCATCTCTCCGCCGTCTTCCGACCAACTCCGCCGTCCGCCGGCCACCATGCAACCCTGCACCAGAGAAATGCAAGCCCTCAACTCCCTCTTAAACCACTCCTTTCAAGACCTCCACGCCGACGGTATCCACCACCACAACCTCGATCCGCCGCCGCCGCAGATCTCGGCGTCCCAGCTCCACCATTTCGATCCGGCCACCGGCGCCGCCTCCCACGATGACTTCCTTGAGCAAATGCTCAACACAATCCCTTCCTGTTCCTGGCCGGACCTCAACCCTTCCAACACTAAATCCCCTTGGGACCTTAACCCCATCAATAAGCCGCCGTCCAGAGACATATCCGACGAGATCGCCGCCACCTCCCCCGCCGCTAAGGCCGCCCTCATGCTCCAGCAACAGCTTTTCTTGTCCAGAAACATCCCCTCCGCCGCCGCCGCCGGAAACGGCCTACCTCCTATGCCACTCTCCCAAAACGACGTCGTCGACGCCGCCTGCTTCCGGCCACCGAACTCGGTTCGTTCCGTCGCCGATCTGTAAATTCCTCTGTTCAATTTCATCCGTCTGATTCTGAACTCTCTGTTTTTTTTGGTGCGTTTTATTTCTCCTCAGGGTGGTTCCATTCAATCGCATAGTTTCGGAGCTCCGGCCGGTGGGTCCGCCGGAGTTTCTCCATCTCAGCCAAAGCAGAAAGTCAGAGCTCGCAGAGGCCAAGCTACTGATCCCCACAGTATTGCCGAAAGGGTAATCAATCTAAAATTTCTCCATAACTCTGTTTTACGAAACCCATTAAAAATCATCATCGTTCTCCATAATTCCCAACTGAAAATTTCAATTGATAGATTTTTTCTTGTGTTCTTGTCCGTTTTCGTTTGACCCAACTCTTGAAACTTTCGAAACAAATTAATTCTCATCGTTAATCGAATTGTTTTTGTCTGGTTCTTATCAGCTTCGAAGAGAGAGAATTGCAGAGAGAATGAAAGCACTGCAAGAACTCGTTCCCAATGCAAACAAGGTCAGTTTCTTCTTCATCTTCTTCAATTTTCGCATATTTTTTTCTTTTAAAATTAATTAATTTGTCTCAAATTAAAAAGAAAAAATTGGAGTTCAGAGTCCATAATAGCTCCCAGCCATAAAAGCTCTGTTCATGACTGTAACCGCCGGTCAGTTTTGGTATCGCATCGTAAATTAACCATTTAATCAGGGTCATTATCGTCATTAACACCCCACCGTTGACGGTGAGAAACTAATCTCACGGAAAATAAGGGACACGTGTCGAAACCATAGCGAGGCAGTTACTAACAAAATGACGGGCATGTAAATATTAGCAACACCCTTTTTTTTTTTTTTAAATAATATTTCTTTTTTACTTTCGGTGTGTACTTGGAATTTGGTCTGTAAATTGGAATAATTATGTGGTAGTAGATGGGAATATAGTAATAAATAAGGAAGAGATTAAGGATTAAACAGCAAAGTTAATAATTATGATTAATTATCAGGTAATTATATAATTAATTTAATAATAATGAATCTGAAAGGGGGGGGTTTTTGAATTTCAGACAGATAAGGCTTCAATGCTGGATGAGATCATCGACTACGTTAAATTCCTCCAGCTCCAAGTCAAGGTATGGCCTTAATCCTAACATTTATTTTAATTATTAAACGTGATTATAAAATTTTTAAAAATATTAAAAAGATTCCCTGGCCAGAATTTAACTTAATTTAATATTGTAAATGGGTTTTTATTATTTTAATTTATATATATATCCTTATTGCTTGGTGTAGGTTCTGAGCATGAGCAGGTTAGGTGGAGCAGCTGCTGTTGCTCCTCTCGTTGCTGACGTGTCCTCTGAGGTCAGTTCAGTAAATATATAAAGTTAATTTAAAGTGTTTTTTTTTGTTTAATATAATGTTTTTATTCTGTCTTATAATTTCAAGACCTTCTTTGGTTTACGGTTTGAAATTCGGGGATTTGAATTTAAAATTCGGGGATTTGGAATCAGTTGTGTGGTAAATGTAAATATTTAGGTGAATTTGATTTCGAAAGTTTTAAATTCGAGGATTCGAAACAACATTATTTTTCCAAATCAAACACGTAATCAAGATTTCGTGAATTTGATTAAAGTACTAGATTTCAGGAAATTTGGATCACAACCCGTAAACCAAACCAAACAAGGCCGTGTATGTCTAAGTTGACTAAGCTTGCCTAACTAATCTTGTAGATTTTGAAGTTCAATTTTATCTACTAAGATATTAGCTTTTTTTTTTTTTTTTTAAGTTTATCAATTGATGACTACTTATAGTTGAATTTAAATTTTTTAATGATCTTAGAAAATTAATTCTTAGATAAATGGTCACTATGGATTGTGAACCCAAACTTGATACATCTGAGAGTTATTTTTAACCAATTAAGTCACTTCATAATAGTTACATACTTTCGTATACTTGAAAATTGAAAATTTCATTTACTTTCTAGGTGTTAATAAAATCAATTTTTTAGATTTTTTTTAGGTTCTTCTAGTAGAATTATTATTTATGGGTTTAATTATTAAAACAATGGTTGTAAAATATGAAAAAGGAATTTTGGGGATTAAGTTATGAGCGGCCCGAAATTCCTTTAACAGAAGACGACAAAAAGAAAAGGGCAACACGCGTGCGAAAACTTTTCCAGCTTTTGGTTTTTCTGTCGTTTTCATTTATATGTAATAAAATTATACCAATTTTATTAATCAACGAAACGGCAACGTTTCAGGGGGGCGGTGAGTGTATGCAAGGAAGTGGGGCCCAAGGTGGCCGGAGTTCAACTAACGGCGGTGGAAACCAAACGGCGTCAACTAACGACAGCATGACGGTGACGGAGCAACAGGTGGCAAAGCTGATGGAAAAAGACATGGGATCGGCGATGCAGTATTTGCAAGGAAAAGGACTCTGTCTCATGCCGATCTCACTCGCCACGGCGATCTCCACGTCCACGTGTCACTCGAGGAATCCGATGATCAACGGCGGCGGCCCGTCGTCGCCCAGCATGTCGGTGCTGACTGTGCAGTCGACCAGCTTGGGCAACGGCTCCGTATCCAAGCCGTGAACACGGCGGCGCGTGGAGGAGGATTGACTTTTGTGGGTTGTGAAGAAAAAGGAGTCAACGATTTGTGGAAGTCTACGAAAATAAGGCATCTTTGAAATACGGCGCCGTATTGTCGTGGACTTCTTATAAAACCTACCCCTAACCTATAAAGCAAACCCTAAAAAAAAAAGAAAAAGGAAAAAAAAAGGCATTTTCTTTGACATCAAAAGCTTCTCCTTTGCACCACATCCCAATAAACTTTTTTTTTTTCTTTTTTGTTTAATGGGTTTAATTAAAGCAATTTTTGGTAATTGCTTAATTTGCTTAGGTTAAGTGCTTAACCAATCAACCCCTTTGTTATTTTTACATTAAAAATTGTCCTTTTGTTCTTTTACTGCTCTTGACTTATGGGTTGTGTTCTGATTCAGCTATGACTAATGAATTAGGATTGTTGTTTACAAATTAAGTTGTTGCTTTTTTGCTTGTAAATAAAAGACGTATTTGTGTAATGCGTATGAATCTCTTGTTATTTTTTTGCTATTCTTATTTCACAAAAGGGTTTTTTTTTTTTTGATAAAAATATCTATTTTTCTACTTTAAGGAAAATGTGTAATGATTATGCGTAAATATATTTGCTTTTAACAAATCATTTCAATGAATTTTCGAAAAATAATTTAGTTCCTATGATTCGATTCCTGAATTAGTTTATTTTAAAAAAACGGAAAAAAGATGAGGAAAACAAAAAATGAAATTGGCTCATACTTTTATTTATAAGTTTCCCGAATCATTATTATTTTATAGCTGTTAGGCAATAGAATTTGAAAGTGTTAGGTGATCTTTCACTAGCCACCATTTTTATAACATTTGAAAGTGTTTATGTTCTTTACTCTTCTTTTGCTAAATTTTTTATATGCACTCTGATTCATTTGATAAACGTTTTTAACAACTTTCCTCTTCTAAAAGATACAGATTTCTATCAAAACTTTTTATTTATTATTTCTTATTTTAATGTCTTTTCAATAATGTGTATAGAATATTATAATTTTTTTTTTAATGTAATTGCCTTTTAGTCTATGAATTTATACATTAAAAAAAAACAAAAAAAAAGTGTTATCAAATGAATGCATAATAATTGTAGAACAGTATACTATATTACAATCGACAAAAAGATGTTCCTACTTTGCTAAAAAATAAAAAAAGGAAAAATAAAAATAAAAATAAAGTTCCTACTCCTACAAAAGCAATTGTAGCTTTAGATAATCGTTGAAAAGGCTGTTGGTTCAAATGGTGGAGTAGTTAGCTCAATCCCAATTACAAAACAACTAAGAGCATCTCAACAAACATGGATTTTAGTTTCATTTAACATTAAATTTAGTTCATAGCCGGTCACCGTTGTCCTTATTTGTACTAGTGAGTTTATGAATATATATAGTGTCTAAGTCTCTGAACAAATGCCAACAAAAGCATAACTTTACTAACATGTTGTACAACCTACTAATCATGATGTTACAAATTGAAACTCTCCTTATCCAATATTATAGTATAAAAAAATGTCCCAAGACAAATAACTTGACTTTGGTCTTAAACGCTAAGCTATTACTTTTATTTACAAATACTTTAGAAAATTAATACTAAGTAAATGATCACTAGAATATATATATATATATATATAAATATAAAAGATGTTTAAAAAAAAAAGAAAAAAAAAAAAGAAAGGAAGACTTTTTAGTGGCAAGATATATTTTAAGGCTATGAGAATATTTAGGGCAAATTGTATTAGATTTATATCAAGAGCATTGCACTTGTTCAAGCTTTATGCAACAACTCCGTTTTATTGTGATTATACTATATGTATATACATCATCAGATAGCTTTGTCTTATATATATATATTGGTGCATTGTTAGAAAATCTATAAAAAAAAAAAAAAAAATAATAATAAAAAAAAAAAAAGTAAACAATGAGTTACTAGACATCCAAAAAATCTTAAACAAAAAATCTTATAAAAAACAACTCCGTTTTTTTTTTTTTCCTTTTTCAATTTGTAGTAGTCAATTAGCAAATAATTTTCTAGACATTCAAATGTTGTAAGTTTGAACGTGTCTTCTGTTATTAGATTAATTACGTGCAAACTCACCAAAATATGAGGATTAAAAAAAAAAGAAAAAAAAAGCCAGTCTTTTTTTCAATCAGTTACTAGACTTTACTCATTGACCTACTTTTTATTGGTAGAGAATATTGTTTTTCATGGTTTTTATTAGAGTAGCAAGTACTTGATGGATCATAAAGTGAGTACCAAGGCTGAAAATTTCTACCCCATTATTACAAGCACAAACGATGTAATTTGATCCAATTCAAAATTGTTATAATACCGCCTCCTTTAATTTCAACATAAATCATGAACATTATGAAAAAAATGGAAAGAAAAAATAAAGCAAATAAGTTGCGTTTAAATGAGAATATCTCATGTCTATATATATATGAAGTAAAAAGAAAATGCAAATAATATCTTTAATTTTGACTTTGATTTTTCATTCTAATGCATAGACGAATTAATTAAACACCCTTGATAAAGAGTGGGAAGCGACTAATGGGCCCACGGAGACCGACATGTAGTCCACTACTCTTAGAAGTCCATTATTAAAGAAAATTTGTTCCAAAGTCGGGTTAATTTCCAAAAAAAAAAAAAAAAAAAAAAATCACACCGATTTTCATCAATTTGACTGATTATTTCAACCATTTTTAGTATTATTTCCACAAGATTAATGGAAAAAAGTCTTCATAGATGCGTGTCAATTCAATCCAAAGAAAGAAAAAAAACTGATTAAAATACTAGACTGCGATAATTATTCTATTTTGGTCTCTAGATTATTAAAAATCCAATTTTAATCCTTCAATTATGTATAAAACTTAATAATAGTTTATCCATTTGTAAGCTGCTGAGTTGGCAAAGTAAAACAATAATACATTCCAAATGGCACAGATAAGTCAAAAGCCTTTGAGTTTTAATGTTATTTTAATATATTTAGGATTAAATTTTCTCCATTTTCAGAGTAATGAAGAAATGGAGCCATTGCTGCCATATAATTCTGCAACTAAATGATTTTAGAGAGAGAGAAAGAAAGAAATGGAATGACAAATCTCTCGAAGCAGATCTATAAGCTAAATTACTCAATAATTCTGCGAATAAAACCAAACAAAACCGATTTATTGGATCGATTCGGATTTTTTACATAATATTGGACATATTGATTTTTATTTAGAGAAAACCGAAAGTTATTGGATCGGATCGATTTCTTTGTAAGAACCAATAAAAATCAAACCGAACCAATATATTGATTTATTTACTTCCATTTTTTTAGATGTTCGTTAAACTTTTTATTAGTGAATAACTAATTATTTTTGTTTAATTTAATCATAAATTGTGCGATTTTTTTTTACGAAAACAACATTAAAATATTTATTGGAAGTAAAATAGCAAGTAAATACTAAAAAGTATTAAATAGTAGAAAATCGAATTGAAGAAAATTGAGCCAATGATTTTATCATTTATCGGACATTGGTTCGGTTCATCTTTTTGTCAAATCAATTGGATCAGATCGGTTATCAGTTTGACCTAAAACTCAAAGAAAATTGAACCAATGATTTTGTCTTTTGTTGGACATTGTTCCTCTTTTTATCAAATTGATTGGATCGGTTCAGTTATCGGGTTGACCTAGAACCGAAGAAAACCGAACCAATATCACCCATAAACACCCTATGATTATAATATTTTTCATAAAATTAACTACTAATTAGAGTTGTCAGATGACCAAAGAAGTCGATAGCACGTTAGTTATCTTATTTGGTGATATTCTATTTCAACTCTACAGTCACGGGTTTGAATCCGAAAATCGGTATTGGACCCTTATTATTTAAAAAGAGTAGTACTATGTAGGGTTTGTTGGTCTCTCCCCCTAATTTATATTAAAAACAAGTTGTCACATAGATTAAATCCATCACCTAAATATGAAACAGCTACCCTGTTGATTACTAGTCCCATCCATAACTGTCATCTATGAAAGTCTGTAATGGAGTTTTTCATGCCATCTCCATATCCAAATCATCTCTTATGTAGAGAAATTTCCGAAATGGCATTATAAAATAGCAAATTAGCAATAATCCTATACTAGACCAGAAAAGTCAGCTTATTGGCTGATTCATCAGGATGGAGATTTATTTTAGAAGAATAATGTTAATATAGCCTCCCGATGGTTATGCGACATTTACACGGTATCAGGATAAGGCAAACAACAACAAACATTTTCCTCGACTTGAGGAAAATTTTGGCTCACTCAACATCTAATTTGGTTTGTGCATACCTCAACTAATTCCTAGTACAAATTCTACTATCATAACAACATCCGATCCAAAATATTTAGATCGAAGTAAAAGTATTTCTACATTATATTTTAGACTTCCTCAATAATCTTATAACAGGATGAGGGAAAATTCTGGCATCAAATAAATGGTATCATATTATATGGACAAAAAGGAAGCAAAACTCTGCATCTCTTGAACTCCATCAAGGAAGTCAAGGACTTATTATAAACAAAAGAATCTTTCAAACTAAAATTATAATCAACCTAAGGTGATGGGTTCAATCCATAGTGCCCACCTACCTATGAATTAATTTCTTACAAGTTTATTTGTGTTGTAGGGTCTGACGATATGTCTATATTTGCCATGAAAAAAAACTAAAACTACAAACAAAGATTCTAAGATTCATCTCTTTCCAAGTGTCCAAGGACTTGCACATCACAGCACTAAGAATCTTTGTCTTGCCCCTAAAACTCACTCCCAAAAAAACTTCCAGCCACCAGTCTTCTACCTATTTGGGAAGGAAGATCAAAGACCAAATTTATTCAAAATGAAAGACTAACCACAAAAGGACAACGAAGCACCAAAATGAAAGAACAACCCTTGCATCTCTCCACTATATTGACTTATTGAGAAAGTCCAACAATATGATTAACCCATCTGTTAGTTATCTTGATGAATCTCCTAGAGATTAAGAGATAAAAAATCTGAACTAGTAATAAAAAACAATTTTATTGAAAAAAGAGGGGGCAGTTTCCTTGTCTCGGAAGGTTCCTCTATTTCTCTCTTGCCGAATAGTCCAACAAAAAGCTCAAATAAAACCTTCTCATATAGGCCATTTGTATTTATGATTGTAATCCCTGCTAGGAGGATTCAGAATCTTGTCCTGCTTATCAACAGTCCCTCCAAACAATTCCATTAATAAGGAAAAAGATGTTATCTGGGGTAGTTATCTTTGTACACACATTTGCAAAGAGAATGATCAAAGATTTGAGAAATTTTAGTAAGGTCTTAAAGGAGTAATTTATGGCTGAAAAGGCCTGTAGACTCGCATGTCAAATGCCAAGCATCTAAAAGAAAAATTACCTAATGTGCCCATGAGAAGTGGAGGGCTGATCCACACTCGGGCATCCAAGCCGATAAGATATCACTTTATGGCGTTGAACATATTCCCCTAAATGCTAAACAGACTTCCTACTTTGACCTACCTAATGCATTCAGCCAATATTCCCCATGCACTTCACATTTCCCTAATACAAATTGTGATCAAGAGGTCATTTATATACAGGCAGGGAAACTTAAGCAATTCTCATATCATGAACCAAGCACCAAGATGGCAACTTAACCATCATGAGGTGGCTCAATTGGTCAAAGAGGGTCTTGGGGTGCATAAGGTGGTGATGGGTTCAATCCATGGTGGCCACCTACCTAGGAATTAATTTCCTACGAAGTTCCTTGGCATCCAAATGTTGTAGGGTAAGACGATATGCCCCGTGACATTAGTCGAGGTGCGTGAAAGTTGGCCCGGACAGTCACGGATATCAAACAAAAAAAACAAAGCACCAAGCAAGCAAAATTCATTATCTACTAACCTTCCCACATTAAAGAAGTTATGCAATAATCATTAATTCACTATGAAAAACAAACGAAGTAGTATTTATACAAACTATTAAAGCATCCAAATAGAGTGAATCAACTACCAAGAGTCCACGACCATGACTAACATTACCAGGGCCAGTGAAGAAACTAAGTTTTTTTTAATACAACAACATTTGGTACAAAGAGATTTGAACTTATTCCTGGTCATAAATCCTACATCATGCCATTTGAGCTAAGCTCTCGTCAGCCTTGTATCCTAAACCAAGTAATTATAATGATACAACAAACTCACAATTCTGTAGGGACTTGTATGTTTATTAATACATCATGATCATGCTGATCAGAAATGAGAACTATCATACCTTAAAACTATATAAACAACAGGGAGGAAACAGGCTTGTGTAAGTTGCAATTGGTAAGAAGATTGGCATTATTCGAAATCTATTGCCACAATCATCAATACACAGAGTAAAAGAAACAAAAACAAAAACGCCGATAGTAATGAGATTCTAACCGTGACCGCCGTCACCGCCCAAAGTTGATCCACCAGTAGGGTTTTACGGGATTCGAACCTGCAACCTCCTGGTCGAGAGAATGCACGCCAATTACACTCGGCTAATCCTGCTTAGGCACCGGGAGGGGTATTGAGTTCAAGTAGTTGGTTTAAAAGTGTAAGGCTGCGGAAGAATCAAGGGACCTTTCCTCGAATCCTTGTCATCTAAGAGTCTTTGAACCCTACTACTCTGACAAAACTTCCTATCAAAATGCTTCACCTACCATACCAACCAAATCAAAAAACACCAGAAATCAAAAACCCTAAAACCAAACCGCTATTGAAAATTAGAAATCCAAATTGATCAGGAATTGACGTTTACCCAAGACGCCCTACAACGATTGACAAACTCGGCCCTCAAGGGTTTACACTCGGCGGGGTAGAGAAGCCCGACAGAGGCGATTTCAGTGGGCTTTTTGTCCGATTGATTCTCAACACAAGCGTAGAAAGCATCGCGAGCCTTGTTCATTCAATCGCATCAAATCGACATTATTATTAACATTCAAGCATTCATATGATGAATCAGAAACCGTAGAAATTGAGTGAGGATTTAGAGATGGAACCTTGTAGCAAGCTTGTCTGGATTCCGCTAGAACGTCGCTGTGAACTTCGTCTCCAGATGCGTCGGCTTCTTCAACCGCCATGGTTTGAGTTTGCTGCAATTGTTGGCTGCTTGGTTTTGCTCGGAGTTGGGAGTTTTCGTCGTCCCACCGGGAACGGGCTTTCGGATTTGGGCCCAGTCGTGTTGGATCTAATCATAGATGGACTCACACATATTTTAAAATATTTACAATTATAATTATTAATATATTTTAATTATATATTATTAATCCTCACTAATATTAATATTATAGAAAAGTACGTGACAACATTCATTAATATCCATTACTATATTGAGCATTTTTAAAGTTTATTAGACTAATTGATTCTATAAAAAAATTATAAATATTGGAAATATTTTTTAAAAAAATTAATAAATGTAGTTGTTAGTATTTATTAGTATTTATAACAAATTTTAAATGTGTGAATAAATAGGGGTTTTTTATGTATAACAAAAATTCACAAATAATTATGAGATGACGAGTTTAATCTTTGATGATTATATTCTTAAAAAATAATTTGCTACAAATTTCTCTTACATTTAAATATTTAATTAAGTCAAATAATATACATTTTTAAAATAATCGAAGTGCATATAAGTTAGTCTTTACATTCACATATAATTTAATATATGATGATTAGAGTCTCTTATATTGTATTAATAAAATTACTGATCTCAAAAAGAAATTATATTAATAAAATATGTATCTTAAAAGGCAAAAATATTTTCTTATTCTACATCGTTTGTGAGTTTAGGTATTAATCTCTGTAAAAAAAAAAAAAAATCAAATATTTGAATCATTATATTCTCAATAGTTTTCTAGTAAAAGAACTGCAATATAGGTCAATTGGAGAATATTTGTGTGGTAAGGTACCAATATGGTGTGGATTAAGTACATGCTATCTTATTCTTTTTCTTAATGTTAGTTACTATAGTGGAGAGTGCCTTTAAACTTGATGCTAGTGAAAATAAGTCTGTTTTTTTACCTATAACAATTATATGTATATTTATTTTATTTAATTATTATTGTTATCTTTTCATTTTTTAATATTTTTTTAACTTTAAATTTGTTAATGGGGTTTTGAATTCAGGTAAATTTGAATTTTGCATTTGCAATAAGAATCTATTTGTACTAATGTTC
>JBBMEF010000008.1:5625208-5658434 GCA_037832685.1 Sicyos baderoa | reverse complement strand
GAGAGATAAAAGAGAATTGTCGAAACTCTTGAAGTACAACATTTAGAAGTGTTTAAGTTTTCCTTCGCTTTTGAATTCGCTTTATTTCGCATTTATCAACATTATAGCAGATTCAGTTTTCATAATTCAATCAAGCTTTCAATTCAGCAATATCCATCATGCTCTTTCTTTACTTTGGTTAATTTACTTGTGTTTTTATTTCTGCTTTCTATTCGCTGTTTATATTCGTTTATTCATGTTTACTTTCATTCATTTTATCGCTATGTTTACTTTCAGTATCATGAGTAGCTAAGTCACTTAGTTAGAGGCTTTAAAGGAAAGGGGTTCGTTAGAATCAATTGGCAATGAACTTAGATGCATGAACTAGGGTGCGTTCGCTTATAACATTGAGAAATTAGTAAGCATTTTCACTTGACTTCGAGAGGAGCAAGTGGCGAACCTTCGTTAGTATCTTTACTATCATAGGTTATAATGAATTGAAAGCTTGATTGAATTGGATACGTATCTCACACAGACAAGTTGAGTTCGAGAGAACCAACTAAGGACTCGAGAGAGTGCTTTTGAGAACTTGAGAAAGTTCTAGGAATTGGATACGTAGTTAGCACCATTCGCTGAAAGCGAATCCCCTTCAACCTTAAGATCCTTTAGCATTTTAAGCAATCACTTTACAATCGTAGCGTAAATAACACCAACCAACACTTTCAACACAACTGTCACGTTTCTTTGACCCTTGCATAAGACACATATTTTCTAATATAACGAAGTTCCCTGAGGATTCGACTTGGACTTACAATTATAAAACTTGCTACACGAACGTGTATACTTGCACGCTTTGTTAATAGTTTCACACGAAGTGCACCCGATCAACTTCGTCAACGACGAAGTTCCATACTTAGCATATCACTAACTCACCATATTCATATTTCGCTTCGCTCTGTGTGTTTACTATTTTTACAACAGTACTCGTAAGCATTTCAGAGATTGACAACTCTTAGTTTGGTTTCCAATGCACCTGGGATCCTTGAATCTAGTTATCCTAAACTTACTCATCCTTGTATCTTATATGATATTGTCAACAACCCAACAACGAAGGACAAAATTGTAAAGGCAGTAGGTACACCAAAAATCTTTGTGACAAGTGTTGTACATTTTTTTTTTTTGAATAAGGATAACCACGCCCATCCCTAGTCCAGTCACCGGAGACATCGAAAGAGTAATATCCTAGATAAGTCTCGAATCTGGGACCTTGAAAGGAGCATACCTTCAAGGCCCAAGTCTTCAATCACTATGCCACTCCTTGGGGATGACAAGTGTTGTATAATATAAACAAAAGAATCTTCCGTTCCCTAAGAGGGCCGTAGTGGTCGAGTGCTTGGGCCTTGAGGGTGTGCTCCCTTGAGGTCCCAGATTCGAAACGGCTATGTGGATTAATTTTTCAGGCAACTCCAATTGCACTTCCGATTCTTCAATATATACCAGTGCCACAGTCTGGGGACAGACCAATGGTGCCCCTGGATTTAGAGGTACAAAGCTCCAAATTTCCAGGTCATCCAAAAAAAAAGTTGCCATAAAAAGACAATGAAGCAGCAGATGATCTATGAAGCAAAATGAAAGGCCACTTCTCGTAACTCGATATTGACTTGGGAATTTCCAATGATATAATAGATCCATCTTTAAATCAACCAGATGGGCCTCCTCAAGATTCTCATCAGAGCATTGATGAGTCTCAAATTGTCTCAATAGTACAATAATCTGGGAATTTCTCAAGGGCATCGAGTTTGACTAGCCTATTAAATGATCTCAATCATAGTATGTTATTTACAGTTCAGCCTATCATTTCCATGAAATTTTCTGAAAAAATAATGGCATTGGCTATGGGACAAGCAATGAAGAAACGATCTTGGGATCCTTCACCAGTTGTGCACATAAACACAACAGTAAGAGTGAGATAAATTACTCGTCAAATGCCAAGCACCTAAAAGCTAAATCTCTCCTCTGGGGTAGTTATTTTCCTACACACATTTGCATAGAGAATGATCAAAGACTTGAGAATATTTGATAAGGTCTTGAAGGAGCGATTTATGGCTGAAAAGACCCGTACAGTCGCATGTAAAATACCAAGCATCTAAGAGCTAGACCAACTAATCTATCCATGAGGAGGGATGATCCACACCCAGGCTTCCAAGTCTGATCCTACCATATTTAGGTGTCGAGTCGAGTTGATTAAAAAAAAAAAAAAATCTTAAGTAGGTGACCACCATAAATTTAGTCATATTGAATTTTTTTTTTTGAAACAAAAGTAACTACACCCGTCCCTACCTAGGCCAAGCACAGGAAGACATCGAAGGAATTGAGACACGGGAGGTATCTTGTTGACAAATTAATATCATAGGTGAGTCTCGAACCTGAAATCTTGAGGGGAGCACATCAAAACCCACCCCTTGGGGACTCATGGTCATGTTAATAACTATCATATCATACATAAGCATAAAAGAAAGGGAATAGGCATTTGTAAATTGTAATATGGTAAGAAGATGGACATTATTATGAAATCTATTAATTGCCACAATCATCTCTATATCCCTATACAAATGAAACGAAAATGAAACGAAAATGAAACAAAATAGCAATAGTCATGAGACTCTAACCGCTCAAAGCAATTCCACGAAGAAGATGGTGTTGATTTCAACTAGGAGGCTTGAAAGTGTAAGGCTGGGGAAGAATCAGAGGACCTCTCCTCGCATCTTTATCATCTAAAAGTCTTTGAACCCTACTACTCTGACAAAACTTCCTATCAAAATGCTTCACCTAAAACCAAACCAAATCACAAAAAATCAAACCCTAAATTCTAGAAACCAGCACATGTAGGCCAGGCCCGTTCGATAACCATTTTGTTTTTTGTTTTTGAAATTTAAGCTTATAACAACTACCTTACATATGATTTTTGTTCCTTGGATACCTACCTCTCACCTATATTTATAAAAATCAAACCAAAATTTAAAAACAAAAATAAAACTTCCAAATGCTTGTTTTTGTTTTTGAAAATTCGTTAGCATCCACATACTTCGAAAGATGGATACACGGTAGGAAATTTGAATAAAAATATACTTAAATTTAAAAAGTAAAAAATAAAAAACCAAATCGTTATCAAACGGGGCCATAACAATCAAAATCTGCAAGGATGATAATCAGAAAATAGCATTTACCCAAGAAGCTCTACAGAGTTTGACAAACTTGGCCCGCAAGGCTTTACACTCGGCAGGGTAAATAAGGCCAACAGAAGCGATTTCGGTTTGCTTTTTGTCCGATTTCTTCTCCACACAATCGTAAAACACATCGCGAGCCTTGGATCAGATGCATCAAATTTCTCAAATTAACATTCAAGCATTCATATCAAACAAAGATCGTAGATATTAAAGGAGGAATCGAGCGAGAGATTGAGAGAGATAAACCTGGTGGCATGCTTGTCTGGATTCAATTAGAACGTCGCTGTGAACTTCATCTGAGCCTCCAGATTCTTCAGCTTTGACAGCCATTGTTGCAACAGAGACGAAGAAGCTACGGCGGATTTGGGGTTTTTCGTCGTTTCAACCAACCAATTTCGCTCATAAGTTTCGCGTTTCTGATTTCGGCCCAATCAATTTGGGCTTTTTTTTTTTTTTACTAGGTTAAATTGAGTAAAATAATTATAAATATGATCATTTTTTTTAAATAAATTAGTAAATATAATTATTGTATATTTTCACATATAATTAATATTAGTATTAATGAATATTTCTAATAAATAATAAAATATATCAAAAATAGCATTTTATATGACCTAGTAACCATGAAGTTATAGGTTTGAATTTTCCTCTTTCAATATTGTTGTATCAAAATAAAAATATATTAGTAATTATGAAGATAAATACTTTAAAATTTGGTTTTTTAACTTAGATAGTCTCTTTTAAATGAGTCATTTATTTATTTAAATGAGCTATGGGTAAAATGTGTAAGTTCGTTGTTTTTTTGTTTTTTTTATGAATGAATATCAATTACATCGATTGTCTCAATAGTTTAGTGGTGAAAAAGACAAAAAAATATTGTAAATTTATGAATAGCTGCTTTATCTAAAAATTAATTTTTTATATATTTTTTAGAATATGTCTCATACAAGGTGTATGTAACATTTTTAATCACTCACATATATTTATCAAAAAAAATATCAACTACATTAAAGAAATGATATGTCAAAGGAGTTATGTTGACTAATATATATCTCTATTTAAGAATAGAAGGTAATTGCCAATAAAAGTATCGATGTACACCGAATAACCAAAAAGTCATATGTTTGAATTTTCTACCTCATATTATAGTAGAACTAAAAAATAAAAAAAATCAACCTAATGGGTTCGTTGGAACACCACACCTCAAATTTAAACAATTCAATGTTATATAATTCTCATAGTTGATGATTATGATTGGCAAATAAAATAATGTTGTAGCATAAGATGTAGATAGTAGATACTTCAAATATCTTGCCAAGGTGGGATTTGTTAAGTTTTTAACTTTATAATTCCTTGAACCTTTACATAATCTTTTGAATCTTTCCAATTCCTTGAACCAATTATCATCTCTTCTAGCAAGAGAGACCACGCAAGTATTCGAACTCGAGCTCTTTGACGAACTAGCTTTGTTAGGATAACCCTCTTTCATGTGACCAATCTGTTTGCATTCCCATTAACATTTATTCTTCATAAAGTATTTCTTCTTTCCTTGAGTTCTTAGAACTTGTTGTGGAACCACTCCTTCTATTTCATAAAGCACCACATCATGGTATTCTCTTCAAATCCTTGTGTAATCGAAATTGTATCAACACATCTCAAACGTGTACTTGCCACAACCACCCGACAATCATCCTTTCATCAAATTTTTCAACATTAAATCTTTATCGAGCTCATAAAAGGTTGACATCTTTACTTCACTCCTAGCAAATCTCTCAACTATATTCATTTTAATAATTCTTTTATGACGTGGAAGTCCAGACATAACTACAACCATATAAAGTACTTCAAAATTCAAAGCTAGCTTTGATACTATTTGTTGAGAAAAATCTTATCCATTTATCGCGAATGATAAATTTTAAAAAGCAATAATATAAAAAGACACAAAAATTAACCTGTCTACTTTGTATATAATAAAGATTTTGATTCATACAAAGTACAAATGCTATAGTCACTGTTATGTCGATTTTTTCGTCGAACAATCTAACTAATTTGTTTCTTAATAGTTTTGAAATATTTATTACGTTATATTCTAGGAAATTTGGGGTGTATAGCAAATTTTCAACTCTACATTAGAATTATAGCAACTTTTTAAAAATATTGTAAATATAAATTTTTTTTTGATAGACTCCATCAGACATAAATGATGGAGTCTATCAATCTGATTTTGCTATATTTACAAATATTTTCAAAAAGTTCCTATTTATTCCATTTTTTTGTCTTATTGTAATATACATGGAAATTTCACTATGTTCTAAACAAAATTACATTACTACAAAAAAAAAAAAAAATAAAAAAAAAAATAATAATAGTCAAATAGAAAATGATCTGGAAATATTATATATGTTTTTTCAGGTCTGGAAAATAGTCAGAGCTGGGGAATACATTGGACGACCGTTTCTGTCGGTACTTGAAAATGACAAAATTCAATATTATTACATTAATAGTTCTTTTTTTTTTTTTTCCTTTTTTTTTCTTTCAATTTTCTTTCACTGTTTCAGGTTTACTTTTGGTCGGCCTCCAGAAATTTCATCTTCATTTCAAAAGTATTTTTGCAATGCCAAATTTGAAATTAAAATAATATAGTTAAACCTGCATGTTTAAAATAGTTAGCATATTAAATAATAATATAGTCGATAGAGGTGAAACATGGGTTGGGTTAGGTTAGGTTGCGGTGATTTTCAACCTAACCTAATTAAAGTCATAACTCAACCCAACTCAACCCTTTATTTTTTATTTGAGTTGGATTGAGTTATCGGGTTCAAATTTTGTAACTACCCTAAAATTTAAAAAGCTCACCATGATAAGCAATTTACTCAATAAAAAATTTATAACGCTTCTTTTTCGATTCCTAGAAACTTAGGGGAGAACATTAGCATAAGTGTATTCTTATTGCCAATGGAAAATTTTGTTTACCTAACTTCAAAACTTTAACAATAAGTGTAAAAAATATTAAAAAATAAAAGTTTAACAATAATGATTAAATTAAATAAATATGCAACATATAATAAATAATTAAATAACATAATAATTGTATTATAGGTAAAAGTATATATTTTCAAACCAAATATGAAATTCGGGTTGTCGGGTTGGGTTGGGTTAATTTTATGTCAACCATTGACCCAACCCAACCCATGAAAATTTTATGATTTTGAACTCAATCCAATTTATTTATGTATTCAACCCAATTCAATCCGATAAATTAGGTCGAGTTGGTTTGGATTTCTTGGGTTGTCGGGTTCGTGTGCACCCCTAATAGCCGATACGGTAGGAATCCTTATAATTATGTTCAAAATGGAGGATAACTAAGCTCGAAAAATACTTATTTAACTATATAACAAGAAATAAATCATGTGTATAATTAATTAGATTAATAATAACTAACAAGAGTGGTAGTTAGTCAACATCTGTGTACATCTAATAATAAAGTGGTTACGTGTTCAAGTTCATCCACCTTCCACTGTTATAAAAATTAACTTCTTGTTTGTTTGTTATTAGTTTCAAATTAAAGTTAATGAAATTCAAGGTCTCAAAACTAGTGTTTAAAAATAAACACACAATATTTCATAAAAATAATAAAGTATACATGTTATCAATTAATTGTGAAATCTAAAAGTGGATTGTAGCTTGATGGTCAACACGTTAAACGTTAAATAAGTTGATATTGTTGATCTCAAGATCAAATCGTAGTGGTACACTAAAAAAAAGAATTGTGAAATTCATATTTTCCAATATTTTTGTGTTTGGAGGATTGTGTGGATTTTACACCAATATATAGGGGTGAACATGGGTTGAGTTGGGTTGGGTTGAGGAGATTTTCAACCCAACCCAAAAATTTAGGTTGATCAATTCTTCGGTCTCACCCAATTAAAGACTCAATCCTTTATTTTCGGTTGAATTGGGTTATCGAGTTCATAAATTTATGCAACTAACCTAAAATTAAGAAGTTAACCATGATAAGAATATACTCAATAAACAATTTCTAATGCCCATTTTTCGATTCCTAGAAACTTAGGATGAACATTACCCTAATTTATTCTTATTTACAAATGCGAAATTCAAATTTACCTAACTTCAAAATCTCATCAATAAATTTAAATATTTAAAAATATTAAAAAATAAAAAGTCTAACAATAATAATTAAATAAAATAAATATGCAACATATAATATAAATAATTAAATAACATAATAATTATGTTATAGATAAAAATTATATATTTTTTAAACTAAATATGAAATTCGGGTTGGTCGGGTTGGGTTAGGTTGATTTTAATTAGTTAACCCTTGACCCAACCTAACCCATGAAAATTCATGATTTTGAACCCAACCCAACCTATTTATATATTCACTATATCCAACTTAATAAATTAGATTGGATTGGTTCGGGTTTCGCGAGTTGTCGGATTATTTGTGTACTCCTAGCAATATATAGTACTAGCAATGCCTTTTGTACGAAATGACATAGTTATTAGTATTCAGACCAAACACAATGGTACGTAGTTTCACTGTACAATGATGTCAAATTGTACCAACAATTAAATGTTTGATTCCTTTTCATCGTTCCACATCAAGCCACGATTCATCTACATTAAAAAAAAATTCTTATCTATATGATCTTTTTTTAATTATTTATTTATTGAATCAAAGTTACATATGATATCATTTCAATTTATATCATTTTGACCACCCAATGTTTACGATTTTATTTTATTTATTGTCCAGCTTCCATTTTTAAGTTAACATGGAAAATATAGGAATTTTTTTTTTTTTTTTTTTTTTTTTTTGTTTTTTGATACTCATGTGTGTACTTTTTAATGCGTATTAAAATTAACCACTAATGGCTTCAAAGTTAACTTGTATAATATTATTAACAATAATTTTCATTATACACGAAACATTTTAACATGGAATGGGTCAAGGAAGCGTTGATTTCATTGTTTAATGATAATCCAATTCAACATCGTAATAAGAATAACACTTATTCAAACTCATAACATTGTTGAACTATTATCTTATTGCAGGAGGTGAATAATATCTACTAACATTTTTTTTTTTTGATGCATGATTCGAATTCATGACTAAGCATTAATATATATTGATTATGTTGAGTTATTGTTCTTGTTAGCAATAACAATGTTTATGAATTTGACCATGGATAAAGATTTATTTTTCAGATTTGTCTAACATCTTTTAATACAACAATAAAAGAGGGAATTCAAACATGACATTTGAATCACAGAGTCATATAAATCATGTTAGTTGAAACTATGTTATTGATATAATTTTTAATTACATATTTACAAGAAAATTCTCCAAATCCAATTCAATGTCCCCGGGGAGATCTTCACATTTAATTTCCTTTCATACTCCTCGAGAAAAAGAAAAAAGAAAAAAACACTATGTTTATTTACTTACAAAAACTAAGGAAAATATTTTTTAGTCCCTAGTTTAGGTATAGTTTCACACTACTACAAAAAATACAATACTTGTCACCCGGTGAATGTCAAATAGAACGTTATTTGATGGTTTTGAAAACGTCAACTATATTACTGTCAAGTAATGTATTTTTACTTGACGGTCCAATAACCGTCAACTATATAAATAATTGACACGTTGCAAGTGTCAAGAACTGTGTGATGTTTGACGGTTATGAACCGTCAAGTAATAGAAACCTAATACACTTAATAAACGTCAAGAAATGTTTTTTTTTTTTTTTTAAATTAAAATATTCATTCCACAATTTTCCTACAAACCTGAAAGTATTATTTAAACTCAAATATTTAACAGAAATTCAGGAACCAACATAATACATATATATTTCATCAATCAATTTTCTATGTTCACAAAAGCGAATATAAGGATAAAGTGAACCTTTTGTTTCATGTACACAAAAAAGAACCTACAGATAACTAATTAACCAACTAGAATATATGAACTAACTGTGTTACATGTATACAAAAAATAACCTATTGTTGCATATAACTAACCAAAACCTATATTCATCGTCCAACAAAGTTCATGTCCATTCCACTCGCACTTCATCTAATTTGATTTTTCTGTATGAGCTCTTCGTATCAATCTAAGAATAAGAAACAAAATTTAGTCCTACTTATGTTAAATATAATTTTTTTGTATTGTTATAAATTTATATGTAACATACCACACTTAATGATGAGCTCATATATCTCAGTACATAATATCAATATTTCACTATACATGATTGTAATGGGCACTACAAAACCAAAGATAACACTTTTATTTTCATAACACATTCAAAAAAGATACATGAACCACAAACACATCACAAACAAATTAAAAAGAAAACAAAAACCTCAAAAGTTCAAAGCATCAAAATCATTCAACTATAAACAACATTCCAAAGCAACAAAAAACCAAAATAACTCCAAAATAGGCAGCAACAATGAAAATGATAAAAGAAACAGAAACAAAGAGAACAGTTTTATACTTGCCTTAGCAAATTTCCATAATGTATTTTTTAGAAAGACTTTTATTTTCTTGTAAGCTTGAAATATTGCAAGTTCCCTACATATATATTTAACATATGAAAAAGGAAAAGAAAAATTAACATATCTAAAGTGAATAGACAACATATACAAAGTGAAAACATAACTTACATAATGAATCTAAGTGATAAATAAGATCTTCAAACAGATTCACAATGAAAAGAACTTTATATTTAAAGAGTGGATTAAATAAATTAAAAATGAAAAAAAAAAGATTAAGCGACAACAGAAGTAGAAGTACTACAATGACATTATATTGATATAGTAACTAATTGGTTACAAGGTTCGAGTTTCAATTGTTGTTGAATTCAAATAAATAAAAAGATTATCCCATGACTAAGATTCAATTTCAAGTTGCCTCCACTTATGGTTGTACTTCTTTATTAGTTTGCTGCTTGAATTTAAGTTGATCTCAATCTGGTTAATGGATTGATAACTCTTGTTTGGTCTCCATTCTAAAGGCAAGGTCTTTTAAGTTGATGATGTTAATTTAGTTTTATAAAAACAAAAACTATATCCTTAAAAATGGTCAGAAAGAAACATCAAAACTAACATAACACATCATATTATTCCCCAAAATAGTTGCAATTTTAATAAACACCTTACACCACTAAAAGCAATGTTATTCAATATATTTGTGTATATATTTTTTTTTGTAGTAGTGTCAATTTGATTTTTAAATTTCAAAATTAAACTCTTATGCATTTGATATTTCAATAATCCTCATTTTTAATTTGTGTATATATTTTTAGAAGGAAATTGTACTGTATAGTCCAATTTTATAGAATAATTACAGATGTAGGCAAATTTGAAAATATTTAGCATTTATAGTCAAATATACAATATAAATAATACTCATCATACTGTATTATGTATTAGTTATAAGTATAAAAAATATTACTTATACCGTATATTTGATTATGGTTCCTAAATCTTTTCAAATTTGCCAGTATTGTAAATATTTAATCAATTTGGTCTATTCCTGCAAAACCCCCTTTTTAGAATGCTTTTATACTTGTTATTTTATAAAAAAATCACATTAAATTAAAAAGTTATTTCATCACTATGTTGAAATTTAAAACTAATCTAATAACCATTTTAATCAATATTATCTATGTAATTTAAGATTTTATTATTTTCACGATAAAAAAATAAAAGTATTATTAAAGTGTGAATGATAAAAGTATTTAACTTTAAAATACAATGACCGAATTAAAACTAAACCTCGGGATTAAAAATGTATTTTTTCCCCTAAAAACTATGTTTATAAGTTTTGATATTTTTCAATATATTTAAGCATTATATAATTTTAAAATTCAAATTATGGATCTAAGGTAAAAATGCTGTTTCCAAAATTCCCAGTTTTAGAATAGGAAAAAAGTGTAGGTGTCCCGATGATTATAAATAACCAAAAAGTTATGGTTCAATTTGCACTACCAATTGTTACAGAGTTGAAGGATTGATCTCATGAAAATAATAAAAGTGTGTCAAAATTGTCCTAGCATTTTTCTTTTTTTTTTTTTGAAAAAAAAATATATCTACTCATATTCATTAACTTTGCCAATAAAAACAATAATTTAACAATATCTCTTTTTTAGTAAAATAACTCAACAGTATCAAATGTACTTTCTAATAATAATTGAACTAAAAAATTGAATCTAATATCAAAATATTTAGGGAAAATTGCTAAACAAACAAGCTCTAAATTTTTTTTTTTCAAAAAAACAATAAATCATCTACTCATAAGAAAACTAATTCATTGTAAAATATTTCGAGAAAAATGTACAAATTATCCATGAACTATGGAGTTTGTAACAATTATATCCGTAAACTTTTAATTTGATCAATTAGCATCCTTGAAGTCCAATAAATGTTACAATTAACCTTTTTAAATTTAATTTAGATGGACAAAATTGTCATTTAAATAAAAATGGTCTTCTTGAACACCAACCACTTCCTGATCTCCATTACATCATCCAAGGTTTTATGTTTATTCAAAATTGTCAATACTCTAGTTGGTTAATTGCAAATATTTATTCAACTACGAGGAAACGTAATTAATCAAATTAAAAGTTTAAGAATGTATTTGTTATAAATATTCATAATTTATGCAATTTTCTCAAATATTTATGATGGAAAAAGAAAAAAATGGCTTTGTGGAAGGAGAAGTCAAAGTTTGGATATATATCCTACTGCTCGAATAAAATCCGATAAGACATAGTGTTGTCTTTTCAAAATTCTAAATCACATCAGGATAGTTCGAACCAACTTGCATACACGAGCGTATATCGATTAATGTTATGGGGCATACCGCCTGTTCGGGTCAGCTTTCTCATTTTAAATCATACAGTGCCCATTCTCACCTATTTTGTTTTTCATTTTAAATTTTTCAAAAAATAAGAAGAAGAAAAAAAAAATTAACTCAACAATTGAGTTTTACTTAAAATAATTAAATAGGCCAGTGATGCGATTATTTCATTGTTTGGTTGTAAACGAGTTCACACTAATGTCAAAAATTCGATCCTAATAATTGGTATTTTCATGGATGTAGTCATAAGTCATGATCATGAAGTTGAAATCGATTAATACAAAAGATAACCAAATGTGCCACTAGCCTTGATTTTTTTTGTTGGACATTTAGTAAAATTAATAGTGTTTAAATTTTATTTTTTTTTTAATTTCTAAATTTTGAGTGTACCATATATTTGATTTATGTTTGAGGATTAAATATTTTTATCCTTAAAATACAACATCATTAACCAATGCAGCTAACGATTTTGTTCTTAAATATTAAAATTGAGCATTAATTAAAGGGAATTTGCACGGTATAGCAAGTTTCATACTCTACATTAGAATTATAGTAACTTTTTAAAAATATTGCAAATATAACAATTTTTTTTTATAGACCCTATCAAACACTATTGATGAAGTCTATCAGACACTATTGATGGAGTCTAGCAGACGTTATTGATAGAATCTATCAGACACAATTGATGGAGTCTATTGATGAAGTCTATCAAACACTATTGATGGAGTCTATCAATCTGATTTTGCTATATTTTCAAATATTTTTAAAAGTTGCTATTTATTCAATTTTGTTGCCTTATTGTAATATACAAGCAAATTCCCCCTAATTAAACATGAAAATTAAACAGAAACTACTTCTATTTTTTATTATTTTTTATTTTTTTAATGTGCTTTCCTCCAATATTAGTTATCTGGATTAGTGACCATTATTTTATCAATAATATAAACTAACCATTATATTATCAAAATGCTTGAAGACATTTTGGTTATCATAATGGATGATGATTAATTCAAACTTCAAGTTCACGAGTTTTGAATTCTCAAAATTTGTCTCTCAAATTATTTGAAAGCAACAATATCTTCCACGTAGGATTGAGATGCCAATTTATTCTGTTGTGACCCAAAAAAAAATTGAATTCGATCTCTACCAATTTGTGCGAAGTTCATCACAAAAAGTATAATAAATTTTGTAGAGATAAAATTGTATTTTGTAATAGGGACGAGGACGAAGAAACCATTCATGAACTCGACATTGTGAACAATGTAGATGAAAGCTCAATTTTAACATACCCTAGGGTATTAAGGTATAAGGTCAATGCGCGGGGTGTGATTGGTCCACGTAATCCACATTTACATCTACTCAGCCAATAAAAAAAAAAGCGGTCCCACAAAAAATACTGTCACGTCATCGTCCTCTTCGCTGGTAATTTTGTTGTCTCTGTACTGTACATTTTCCATAATAATACTGTCACCGGCGTCCCCCTCCTCCACCATTTATCTCTCTCTCTTCACCGACGCTAATGGTGGAGCCGGCGGAATCATCACCTCATTGGTAGCGTGTAAAATGGGTGGTTAACATGTCAGGATTTCTTCCTTTTTTTCACTTTTGATGGCGTGTGAATCGGTTTACGAGTATATATAGGATGTTATAGCAAAACCCTATTTCGCTTTCTCGGTGCTTGTTTCTGGTGGCGTCGATGATGGGAAAACATGGGTCTGGGTTTCATTTTGCAGGAGTGCAGGGAAGGTGTTCGATGAAATGTCTGACAGGAGAAAAGTGGGAAAAGTTTCATTGGGTGGGTTGAAATGGGGGGTTCCATTAATGGGTGGGTTTTAAGGTGGTGGATTAGACGAGGGGAGGGAAATTTGTTGGGTTTTGTGGAGAGCAGAGAAGAAGGGTTAGAGAGTGACAGAAGAGAGTGAGCACATACTGCAGCCAATGGTATGAAGGCCATACCTTTTGCGGGTGCGTGCTCACTTCTCTTTCCGTCAGCTTCAACATTTTTTTCCATTCTCTGCTTTCTTCTTAGCTTTCTCTTTCCCTGCCCGGCTCCTAATCTCTCTTCATTGTTTGGTTATAAACTAGTTCAACATCAGCGTTCGATCTCGTAAATTAGTATTTGTTCTTTAAAATATACTGTTAGGGTTCTATCCTCTCTCTACTGGGTACCCTTTTTCATTTTTTCATCTTCTGATGGACAAATGGAACAATGAAAACTGGTGGTGTTGAAACGGCTTCTCTGAAGTTCCAAGCGGTGCCACTGTAGTGTACAATTTCCCCCTTCAATCCTCTTTTATCTGTCAGTTTGTTCTTATCTAATTGCAATACTGTTTATGTTATAATTTGTTGGTTCTTGTGATTTTTCATGGAAACCCTTTTGGCTTTTGGTGTTTTTTCTCTCTTGACATTGATTTTCCTGGAAACTTGGTAGCGCGGCTTTTGATGGTCCTGCAGATATATTTATAAATATATGGAATTTATGATGGTACAAACCTAATTAGTAATTACTGTTCATATTTAACGGAAATTCTTAGGATGTTTAGAGAAAAAAACCCTCATTACTATTCCCAAAACCACAACTTGCCGGCCTGTTTTGGGGTTTCCTTTGATAAGGGTTTAGTTATTTTTATTTGATTTGATTTTCTGAGATTTGGGTTATTCATATCTGACCAAAAATATTTCTTTGTTTCTGATAATATTGGAATCTGGGATATATTTATACGCCTTATTTTTCGTTGCCGAGGAGCTTTGCAGATTTTGTATTGGTTTTGCTTTTTTTCTTTCCTAAAACGAAAGATTTGTTACCGTTGTGGGCTGCTGCTTGGAGAAGGGTGTGAGACTGAGCCGACTGAATGCTGAATATGGCAACAATCTCTAGTTTTGGATGCCTGAAGGATCTGCTGTTTTGGAGATCCAGATATGGAGCTTCTAAACAAGAAAATTTCCCCATTCAGGTAATTGATTTATTGGATGATAAGATATTCCCGGATTTTAGTTCTCTTGCCCCCTTTTCCAAAACCATCATCTTCATCTCTCTTGTTATTTATTTAAATCTTAGCTAATTAGGGCTTCAATATTGTTTTCTTCAGCTCTTGCTTGACGTTGGGAGGCAGCACCACCCCACTGTCCGGTTAAGAGGTAAGAACCTGTCTTTTGCTTTTTTTTTTTACTTCTCCTTGATTTTATTTTTTGGATTTAGTTTAAATGCACTCTTGTGAGTGTTGTTTCCTGTTTTTCATTGAAGCCACAATGTTTTTTCTTGAACAAGGGCTTATACATATGCGTTAACTTTACCGTTAGTAGTTTTTATGTCTCTTTTTAGTTCATGTGAAGGTAGTTAATCCTTTAGATAATACTTCACTTTTTTTTTTTTTTTTTTTTTTTGAGCTCATGAGTACAGCGGATTCGAACTTATGACTATGGGCAGTTATGCTGCTAAGATATTGATCTTGTTCACAATGCTTCACATTTTTAGATGTGGGAATATTTTTTTATCTTTTGCTTTGGGGCTTCTTCATAACATGCAAATGCTGAAGTTCCCAGATCAAATGGTTTCTGAGTGGCATAAGAAAATAAATAACTAAGAAGGGTCTGGCCATTGTAAAATTCGAGTTTCTAATTAAACCCAACAGTTGAGAAAAAAACTCTTTAGTTGACTATGGTCTATGATAATGTGCTTTGGATATTTGTTCGAATTTGTTTTTGAATGAAAGGTTATCTCATCGTCTTGGATAATTTTGACTATTTCTTGTTAATTACCGATTTGTTCCCTTGAGAAAAAGGATAAATTCGAACATTCATTTATTTACTTTTTTCATTTATGAATTAGGTGGTTATGTTGGAATAAAATCATATGCCACAATACTTTCCCTATTTAGATGGACAAATGTGGACATTTAAAGTATTGAACTGTTACTTGTCACATTCATTTTAGAGCAATATTTGGGTACTTCTTAGGAAATGTATCTAGTACATACTTTCTACCAAGAATTTACCATATATTCAATATAGACAATGAGATGTGGCAAATTATTGTCCTCCCAAATATTATAGGGTCAGGTTGATCAATTTTCAAAAAAAAAAAATTATTGTCCTCGCAAAGGTGGAAAGTATGTATTAGGTACTTCATAGGAAGTAACCAAGTTTTACTCTTCGGCTTATAAGCGCATGAGCTGAAATCTGACAATGAGGAAATACTTGGTATTAGAGTCAAAAGCGTTTTGTCCTTTGGATGGTTATTACAATTTGATTTATTCACTTGAGAGGTTACACATGAAATGACATTAGAAATACCCCAATCTCGAAGCCTGTAGCTGTATGAATAATTTCAAATAGTGATTGAAACACCAACTCTCTTTCTTTTTATTTGTTTAGATTTCTTTCTCAGTACATGTCCCACATTTATTTCTCATGTTGTTCAGTCATTTTTTGCTGTAACGATAATGATTTGTCATACAGTAAGATGTACATGTTGACTGCATTTGCTTCTAGCGTACTGAAACTTTTAGGCTTTACAGTACTACACTTGTTTGTTTCATATTTTCATGATTGAGTTATTGCTTTTCGTAGGTATATTTTTTTTTATTTATTTATAAAGACTAGGTTATATACCTTCGAGATGAGTCTAACTTTCATCACAATTAACATGCCACATACATGGGAACTATTGTACTTGTTTGTTCTTAAGCCATTTGTTAGTGCGGTCTTAGTTCATGAAGTACTTAGTTCTAAACAAACAAACATTTTACTAACTACATATTAATGTGCTTGGTTCTGGTGTTGATGGTGTATTGCTCAAGTTTATTGGACAAAATATTCTTGCTGTAGTTTGTTTTTCAATTTCTATTTTGACGGATGAAATTTTAGAATATTGTCTACATAAGGCTGACCCGTGTGTCAGCATTTAGTAGTGGTCCTTTTGATATTGCTATTTGATTGCGGTAGAAAGCGCTTAAAAGTAATAATTCAGTGAAGACACTAAGGCCTTGTTTGGTTTGCGGGTTGGGATCTAGGTTCCCGAGAATCTAGTATCGTAATCAAATTTCCCGGAATCTTGATTACGGTGTTTGGTTTGTTGTATCGATAACAAAAAATAAGAAGAATATTGGTTCGAATCCCCGGGTTATAAACCCCTGGAATCAAATTCCCCATAATCTTTACATTTACCAAACAACTGATTCCAAACCCCCAGATTCCAAACCGCAAACCAGACAAGGCCTAAGGGGTGTTTGTAGCAAAGGGATGAAATGGAAAGAGCGGGAAGGAGGATGATTCTGGTGTTTGGGCTACCGAGAATTATTCTCCCCATAGTCACATTTCTTTAAAATCACATTTTTATTTTTCTCCATAAACTACTTTTTATTCTTCTCATAACAACTTTTTAATGCTTCTTACTATTTTTCACTCTCATCATATTTATTATTTTGTTTTGGAAAAAGATACCAATATATTATGAGAGAAGCTTGCAAGGAGCAAGAAAGAACTTACAAAAAGCCTTCTAATTTAAGGCAATTGAATCAACATCATAAGAATTAAATAGATCAGATTTTCTACCCATGATGCTGCCATGACAAGGATATCTTACCACAGTTAGCTGGCTTCTTTAGACTTGTGACCATCTTCAAAGGTTCTATGGTCCTTTTCACGCCATATGCACCATAAAAGGGCACCAAAAAAATTAGAATAAATAATAGACAGTCTTGTTTTTGGCGGAGAGCTGAAAATGCCAGTTATTAAAGTGTCCACAGAGCCGGGGGAGTGGATGTCAATGCTCGTTCCCCTTCGAGATGAAGTTTTCTCTCAATATGGCCTATGGGTATGGTCTTTCTTGTATTTGCATTGATTTGCTTCTAATGTCCTATAGACTAGAGGTCCCCACCAAAGCAGCTGATCTATCATGCACCTCCAGCTTGTTTGCAATCCACTCCTAGAAATTCTCCTGAGTCTTGATACCCATGCATAATAGAGGAGAACATAGTAAAGACGAGAAGTAATAGTTCCACGTAGATCATAACAACTTGTCATACTTCATAATGTGCACTGTCGTTTCCTTATCTTTCGTGCATAAATAGCATAAAGCGTTAATATCACTATTTTTACTGGCAATATTGTTCTTTGTCGAGATTTATGATCACTTTCAAGCATCAATCTTAACTCTATCGGGAATAGAAGAACTTCTGGTTTTTGAATTGTTCTAGGAGGAGACCTCATTGGCCCTATCTAAATTAGAAGCTAGATGGCAAGTGTTTTTGTCGAAAAACTTTTATTTTGCTGAGGCAACTAGGTCAGGCACGTCTTGTAATCAAAGGAGGCCCTAATGAGATAGTCAAGATTTCCTCTCAGAATCAAAAGATAGTGTCAATCAAAGCTTCATTCCTGGACTCATCCTTGTTCATCCGAGTCAGGACTCTTTTGTTCCCCACTTCTCGTCAACCACGGACAAAACAACATTTCATCTAACCCTTCTATGAGCTCACTCCAAGACTCGGATATGAGAAATGCTATATATAATAAAAACGCACGCACCCTTTATTTATAAATTATAATAAAAAAAAAAAAAGTCTAACAAAGTCCTTAACTCATACTAATGTGCCTTTAATATAAACCCTACCATACCTATGAGTTTTCGGATTAGTTTATGCGCTTCTCAACCATTCTCATGGGATAAATTGTTTGATCATACAACATTTGGATGCCAAGAAATCCTTAGAAAATGAATACGTTGATAGAAGGTCATCATGGTTGAGCTCCTAACCTTTTGGTTTCCCAAGGTTCTCTAGATCACTAGGTCACACAAAGATGATTTATCCTATTCATATGATTGCTTGCTTCGTTCTTGTGGATTTCCAGTAGCCAGTAGACCAGTAGCTAAGAGAATGACACAACCCAATTCTGAATGCATGGAGTTCCAAAGCCCCTATGCTACAACAACTCTGAGAATCTGGAACATATCTTCTCATGATTCTGAATGCATGGAGTTCCAAAGCCCCCTACTTCAAAAATTATTCTATAGCTTCTATTGCCTTAAATTGGCTTGGTTTTTTTGCATGTGATTTGTAGTCTGTTTTTCTCATGCTCCTCGCACGGCTTTTTTAGTTTATGAAGTATCTTCTACCAAAAAAAAAGAATGATAAATTTGTGATGTATATATTCCTTTTTTCACTTTTAATCTTTTTTTAGGCTACATATAAATCTCATTAAATTTACTTTCCATGCAGTTCATATGGCGTGTGCAGTGTTCTGGTTTCTGACTAACTTAAACTATTAGGCATGAAAATATTATGTTGGATGCTATTATATCGTTTCAGATGATTGTGCACGGGCACGCTTGTTTAGAGCTTTAGTTTTAGTCTCATATAATAGATAACCAATTAAAGGTCAAGACTATATATTATATGCTTCCACCATTTTACATGTGTGAGTACACATGCACATCTAGTTTATAAACACGATCGTCTCATTGTTTTTTCATCTTTTTTCTCTCTCTCTCTCTCTCTATGGTGGAGTTTGCATCCTTTGAGAAAACAAGGCGAGCTTCCGGCATCTAATGAAGTTGTGGCTTGGACGAACTTCGTGAAAAACCCTGTTATTGGATTTTTGGTTCGCCTTTTATACTCCTTGGCCTTGCTTAAGAAAGAGAGGAGAAGAAACCTCGCCTGGCTATCTTTAACTAAATAGATACATGGGAAAAATAGTTAGCAACCAACAACCTCTTAGGTGGGTGTGGCATGAGTTTGGGACAGTGAAACGTTAAAAGCATTTTGATGATTTTCATGTGGAGCTGAGTAACAATAAAAGTGGGTGATTTTGGATTAAAAAAACTCAAATAGATAGATACCTTTTTTTATTTTTTATTTTTTATTTTTATATCTGTGACTGTTTGGGCCAGCTTGTACGTACCTCTAATGTTACGGGATATACCTCTGACCTCACAACATTTGGATGTCAAGGAAACTTGTAGGTAGATGATCATTATGGATTGAACTCATCACTTTAAGCACCCTAGATACTTGAGGAAAATAATTACCGACCAAAAGAACTCCGAGGTGGGTTTGGCATGAGTTCTGGGACAGTAAAACGTCAAAAGCATTTTCATGATTTTTATGTGGAGCCGGTATAACAATAAAAGTGAATAATTTTCAAGATTATGAAAACATGAATAGTTTGTTTTTTTTTTCGTTCTGAACCAAACCCAACACAAATGACCCTTACACAATCTAATCCAACCTTGGATTCTTGAGTTGCAACTTTGTTCAACTCAAGCATAAGGTTATTCCAAACTTGTGGCATGTTTGGAATAAATTTCCAAGTGCTTAAAAAAATACATTCTTAACACTTCTACCTCAACTGGGCTTCCTTTCTCTAATCTCTTTTATATCTCCCCATATTTGTATTCCCTTACTTTTTTAGCTTTGTTTTATTTATCTCTTGTTGTTCCTTTTTCCTTTTCCCCTTCTCCACCCTTCGGAGTTGTCTTTGTTATCCCTCCCTTTTCCAAAAAAAAAAGAACACTTGTAAACTTAACACTTGAAAGGATCAGCTTTAAATTGATAGATAAGCGAAGCTTTTCTCACTTTCAGCATTGTCTATACCAATTAGAAAACTACATCACTTTCCTATGATGGTATGGTAAATAGATCATGGAGTGGTTCTCTATAATATGATGTGCTTGTTTGTTCTTGTATCTTATTATAAGATACTTTTATACTATGCCAGGAATCAGAGATTATATACTGTTTGGTGTAGTAACTAGCTGATTTATTTGATTAATTGATACAGAACTTTTTTTAGAAAAGTATGGTATGGTGGTTCTGAAAAAAAAAAGGATATACAACTTGCATGTCATTTGATTGAAGTATGGTAATATCGTTTAATTAGTAGTTAGAAAAGTAAAAAGGAGAGATGCCATGAAATCGAATCCTTCATCTTGTTGGTTGGTGACTTCAATTTTTTTTTTTTTTTTTTTCAGAACCACCATGCAACAAGAGTGGCCAAGTTCGATTTCAAAAACCAGGGTGAATGCAATTGCAGAAGGTTCAGATTCAAGCTGCATCACTTGCCCATTTCCTGCAAATGGCTGCAGTAGACAAGGAAGGAGTTTAACCTCAAAATTCAAAGGTGTTGTGCCTCAGCAGAATGGCCACTGGGGTGCTCAAATTTACGCCAATCACCAGCGTATTTGGCTCGGTACATTCAAGTCGGAAAGCGAGGCAGCCATGGCTTATGATAGTGCAGCTATAAGAATCAGGAGTGGAGATTGTCATAGAAACTTTCCTTGGACCAAAGTCACAATTGAAGAGCCAAGCTTTCAGAAACTATACACTACAGAAGCTTTGTTAAACATGTTAAAGGAAGGTTCTTACACAACCAAATTTGCTGAGTATTTGAGGGATCATTCTGAAAGTGCACAAACATCAGCTGGTCTCTCAGCAGCAAAGATGAATAACAATGAAGGGACATCTATCAAGCAACTTTTTCAAAAGGAGCTAACTCCGAGCGACGTTGGCAAGTTGAACAGATTGGTCATCCCAAAGAAATATGCTGTTAAATACTTCCCTCACATATCAGCTAGCACAATAGAAAATGTGGAATGCGCCGATGACGATCATGACGTGCAGCTAATATTTTATGACAAAAGGATGAAACAATGGAAATTTCGATACTGTTACTGGAAAAGTAGCCAGAGCTATGTATTTACGCGAGGTTGGAATCGATTTGTGAAGGAAAAACAACTGAAAGCTAGCGACACCATAGCTTTCTACTCGTGTGAAGCAGCAAAGGCAAGCAATGCGAAAACTACTTTTTGTGTGGTGGATGTTATAACCGGTAACGACAATGGCGCCAACTCAGCCGAGAACAAAATGCATAGTGTTATGCAGCTAGATTTGGTGCAGGGAGAACTCGAAGAATTGGTGTCGCTTAAACATATAGGTGATGAACTAAAAGATGATGCTGAAGTTAAGGGCTTCAAATTGTTTGGAGTGCATATTAAGTGAAAGTAAGTTTTGCTTTTCCTTTCTCTTTCCATCATTACTTTTCCCTTTAAAGTAGTTTGGTCATGACTAAACCAGATACCTTAAAAAATCATTTAAGGTTATGCTTGGGAGATCCTTTTTGGAACCATGCTAAAATTATTACACTTTATTATGGTAATGTTGGAAAAACAAATTAGTAGAAATGATCGCTAGTACTTCTCTTCAACCTCATGAATTTATTGAACACGACGAACGGGGTGGAGATTCGAACCTCCATCCTTCAAAGTAGAAGGTAGATATCTTAATTGTCGAACTATATTGAACTGGTCATCTTATCATGACATTTAAACATGCTGTATTACTGATTAAAGGATAAAGGAGCTTGATTGTTTGATTGGGAAGTCTCTTTGGCGAAGGTTCGTATTGGACTGTATTTGTTTTTGGTCATGAGCACACACACTTATATCATTGAACTCTTGGTAGTTTTCAAGTAATTTTTCAATAAGATCCACCAAATTTGTGGAACACTAGCAACATTCAAATGAAAACTTTTCTTGCATCAATGTGATCACACATATGAAAGAAGAGGAGGTTTAAAAGAACTTGGTAAATGGATGAATCATTTGAAACTAAAGATGTTTAAATCAACTTTGTAAATTTTTTACAGTTTCAATCATTTTGAGAAAATCTTTGACATCCAAATGTTGTAAGATCACGTGGTATGTTTTGTGAAAATAATTGAGATGCGTGCAACTGCCCGAATAATTACAGATATCAGAAAAATAAATAAAAAGAAATTGTTAGAGGAAACTACACATTGTGAACAGTTTTGTATCTACCATGATTGAAGCTGTAAAAGTTACTTTATTGAGAGGCTATTGAATAATTTTTTTTCCATGTAAATGGTCATTTTATTACTTGTATTTAGGAGCAACTAATTAGCATGATTAAGTTGGTTCAAGGAGTCTTTATCAAATATCTTCTTAAGCCATCTATCATATTTATGATATAAAATTTATATGTACTCAAATTATCAAATGTTTAGTTAAAAGGAAATTTGTTGTGCATACCAACTTTAGGACTTTCTATTAGAATTATAGCACATTTTTTTCAAAAATTGTTTATACCAAAATTTTGAGTGATTGAACCCAATCGAACTCAATCAATAACTAGTGATTGAACTCAATCAGTTTGTTAAGTGATTGAGCTCAACTGATTGAGTTCAATCAATAACTAGTGATTAAACTCAATTACACTCAATCACTCGACTACTTTTAGTTTTTTGGTATATGTGCAATTATTTTCAATTTTATGCTATAGATGTTATTTTTTAGCCAATTTTTGTTATACATGAAAAATCTCCTAGTTAAAATGGACACTACTAGGGATTAATCATCATTATGGAGTTGCCAAATTCAAATTAATAAAATATAGTGTATGTTAGTCTACCAATCTAATCACAAATTACACATCATTAAAATGACTTCCTTAGTCATTGTTCTCAATGAGGTTTCCCCACCAAGCTCCATTAATCAAAGTTTTCTTTAGGAATATTCCTTCAATGTCTAATCTTTATTTTTTTATAATTTTCTTTTTAAAATCACTGTAACCATTTTTTGAAGCAGAAATTCCAAAAACAGCATGGCTTTTAGGTTATTGGTAGGTGAGCAATATAATCATATACAAAAGCTAAGGGACTTGGTGGAGCTTTTCTTCAATAAAGTAGTATTATCATGATTGATTTATTAATATTTGTCTATTTTATTAATGTATGATTCCTTTCTTATTCATAGTATCTTCCCCATGTAACTTTCCTCATAGTTTCATTCTTTATGATAATATAAGATAATACAACAAACAGACAAACATTGCAACAGATCAATTAATTATTTCTACACATAAATTTCCATTTCTTAGAAATTTATGCCTTTTCCAACTTCTTAGGTAGTTTCAACTCAAAACTAGTAAATTTCCATGTAGTCAAGTTTCGAGTAACTTTAACTAGATAAAAGGTGGTTAGACTTGGCTTTCTCATCTTCGTTCTCGTTCTTATATCGAGTCTCGAAAAATAACGATAAATGAGATTTAGAAACTTATCTGAAGGAGAAGAATTGGACATAGCATTGTTTGTGGTGTAGGTTCTTGTAGAATTTTATAGATTTGAGTAATATAATCTTTGGAGGAAGATTGTGTGGTTGAAAAATTGAGTTGTGATTTTCCAACTGTGAAATAGCCTCAAATTCTTTAAAGAGTCATTGGGTTCACCTTTTTGTGGCTTAAAAGGTCACCCTTTCACAAACCATATAATAAAATTGCCCATTCCCAAAAATCTCTTTTTTCTCACTCCTCTGTTTATGTCCCCAATAATGTCATAACATAATGTCTGTAACTTCCTTCGCTAATTTAATTGATTATATTCTAATTCAACTTTACATTACCAGAAATATTTGGCTCTTTATTAATTTAGGAGTAATAAAAATGAAATTTGTTATATATACTAACTTTAGGATCTTCTATTAGAATTATAGCACATTTTTATCAAAAATTGGTTTATACCAAAATTTTGAGTGATTGAACTCAATCAAACTCAAACAATAACTAGTGATCGAACTCAATCAGTTTGTTAAGTGATTGAGCTCAACTGATTGAGTTCAATCAATAACTAGTATATGTGCAATTATTTTCAGTTTTGTCCTATAAATATAATTTTTTAGCCAATTTTTATTATACATGGAAAATCTCCTAATAAAAAAGAGTTAATTTTACTATCTAGATTTACCATGGTATAAACCTTTTTCAGTGTTGGAGAAAATAAAGCCAAAACACAGAGTGGAAAAATAATGTGAGGAACAAAGCCAAACCCATGTGAAGCTTGGAGCCAAACATACCTCAACAATTCCATTTAAACATTGCTTTGTTTTCATCTGCCCATCACTTGGTTTTTTCTGATGTTTTTAGAATGATTTAAGTGCATTTTATTGTAAAAAATAATAATTTCTTAAAGTAGTATATCCAACCAAATCCCTTTTATTATATAAAAAAAAGGCTAAATTAACTCATGTAAAAAAATTTGTACTTAAATTCAAATCTGAAGTATGAGAGCTATGTTGGGATCTCACAATTGTCTCACGTTCAAGAAGTGAAGAGTCCAACCATCATTTACAAGATATGAGTACTACTCTTTTATAGCCAATTAATTTTAAAATAAATATCCACATTATCTAATATGGTATAAGAGCTCAAACGAGTGTTCGGTCCAGTAAAATGAAATTGAGATGTTTCAACTCAAAAGAGGCACCATTTTGAGGAGATGTGAAACATTTATAAGATAATTGTACTATTTCTCTTATTATCAATTGATTTTGAAAAGAATGTTCACACTCTCTAATATGTCATGTTAGAAGGGTTATTAAAATAAAAATAAAAGAAGTTTTCTTTTATGTTGCTTTTGGAGAAAAATAGAGCAATAGCCTATTTGAATAAATTTTTTTTTTTTTTTTTTTTTTTGAAGTTTTGATATCAATAGGAATTTAAATTATTGGTGTGATGGAATGGTGGATGAATAGAGTCCAAAAGTGACATGGGAAAGATAGAGGAAAAATCTCAAATACATTGCATGATCTTCCACACATGGCATTAGGAGAACTTTGGGAAATGGAGTAGATATCTGATAGCTTTACAACTCAAACATTCAATCAAACTATTATGTTCTTCTTACTATTTTTTTTTTGTTTGCCAAAGTAATTTATGTGCAAATGTTTAAATATAATTAGATTTATGAACTTAGGCTAGAGTTTGTTCTAAATCAATTATTAAGATAAAAGTCTTTAAAAAAAGAAAACAATAATAAATGAAATGATGATGCTCAAGTAGTAAAGTAGTGTATTTATTACTCTAGTGTAAAGACCTATGAATCTTTGGGTATAGTTTATAATTTAAACATGTGTTTTAACTTTTTTTACCTATATATTATTTTTAATGTCAATAACAAAAAAGTCAAAGACTTTCACACAAGGTATTGTATGGGAAAAAGTGCATTTAAAATAACTTAAGTGGATATTTGGAAAAAGAGGATTGAGATTTGAATATTCTACCTTTTGGTTAAAGGTAAATATAGTCTAAGTTTAAAAATACTGAATTGTTTTCTTTTTACAAGTTAAATCACAAATTCAAGCTTCAATTACCATCTCAAAACCCAAGTAAATCCCCTTTTTACAACAAAAAAGGAAAAAAAGGCAAGTAAATCAAAACTTTGCAAGCCAAAGGTGAATGTAACTGATAAGGGAGACATGTTTACTTATCCATTAAAAAGGTACAAACATTAACTGTTTTAATCATTTTCTTATTCTTTCTTTTGGTACAAGTAATTATTTTAAGGAAAATTGTATTGGATAGTCCAATTTTACAAAATAATTACAGATTTAGGCAAATTTGAAAAAATTTGCATCCATAATCAAATATACAATATAAATAATATTCATCATATTGTATTATGTATTAGTTATTCAATATAAAATGTATACAGTATATTTGATTATGGTTGCTAAATTTTTTAAATTTTTTATAAATATTTTATCAATTTGGTCTGCAAAAAACAAAAAAAAAAAAAACTCCTTGTTTTAATCATTTTCTTATGCATTATTGTGTACCATTAATTGTGTTTCACTCATCTGGTTTTTTTTTTTTTTTTTTTTTTTTCAGTAACAATTTAGGAGAGGTTGGAACCCACAACTTAATTATGGACACACTAATGACTTTGAACTATAGATCATCTAATTCCTTCTGTTTGTACAATTAAATGCATTTTTTTTCTTGAAAGTGAAAGAATGTGAATAGATGGGTTCTGTCAATTTGTCAATAGAGTAATAACTTAACCGGCATCAATGCTCACCTACCTTTTTAGAGATTTTGGGTTCAAGTCTCCCCCACCTCCAATTATTGTAATTTCAAAAAAAAAAAAAAAAATGATACTGTCAATTTCTTACCAAAAAAAAGTAGGCACCATATAATTCCTTGGAGTGTTGAACAATAATTGAAGAGTTGCACCATATAATTGAAGAGAGAGTGCCGATCAAATATTAATAATTGAAGTGAGATAGGCCCAACAGATTCACTTTACAATCTCTCTACATTATAATTTCTTGTCATTTTGATAAAGAAAATAAAAAGCTAAAATATAATTTTGGTATGCGATTTTGTGTTAGATAATTTTATGGCTTCAAAGGTAGCTCTTTTCTACTTAGAAATATAAAGATTATAACTTAATATCGATATCAAAATTTATTAAACTCAAACAACAATAACAAAGATCGAGTATTTGATCCAAAAAAAATAAAATTAAGAGATTTTGTTGACCAAATTGACAAATTATCTACTTATTAATTAGTTATAAGTTAAAATATAGGTTTAGTTCATATGATTTAAAAAAAATAGAGTTTAGTCATAAAAAAATATTTAGTCCTTGTGATTTTATAAAACTAAAATTTAATCTAGATAAATATATATGTATATATATAGTAGTTCCATTTTTTATCTTTAGTTGAAAGTTATTTATTTATATGCGAATGATAAAATTATGTACTAATATAACAAAAAGAATCTTATCATTTATCTATTTTCATGGATTTAATACAACAACTACATGTATTAATATAACAAACAAGATTCTATCATTTATGTATAAATAATCAATTTTAATATATTTAATACCGATAATAACTATATTTTAAATTTTTATAAAAATATAAAGATTAAATTCTAGTTTCTTTTACATTTTAAATTCATTTTTTCAACAAACAACCACTAAACTCTAGTTAATTAGGCCCCGTTTGATAATCATTTGATTTCTTGTTTTTTGTTTTTCAAGTTTAATCATATTTTTCTTTCAAATTTACTACAATGTGCTCCGTCATTCCTACCATTTAAACTTTTAATAACAAAAACAAACTTTGGAAGCTATTTTTTTTTTTTTTTAAGTTGGTTGGTCTTCCCCTACTTTCTTAAGGAAAGATCTATACGTGGTAGGAATAGGAATGATGAAACAAATTGTAGGAAATTTAAGAGAAAATAAGCTTAAATTTGAAAAACAAAAAACAAAAAACCAAATGGTTATCAAACCGGGCCTTAATTATTAAAATCAAAAATTTCATTTATCAGAATCTAACTTTCTTACCCGTATAATAACTAAACTTATATTTTACCCACAATTTGAAGACTGTTATATGATAAGCTTTTATTTCCATCTCTAACTTTAGAGAATATCCCATTTGAGACTAGTTTCAATCAATGTTGACCTCTAATAAATGGATAACAAAATGGTGGCTCAAATTCTTTATGTTCTAAGAAGGAAAAAAAAGACATTATTTGATAGAACATGAACTGAAAATGAGAGGCTAATGATGAAGGATTACAACAATCATACGCACATAACATGACGATTAAGAGAAAGAAAATGACAAACAATTTTGAGAGTTCGAACTGATTCTAAGATTCTAATTCTAATTCATCACAACACAAACAAACATTATTCTAACTAAGAAAACAACATTAGAATTCTTATTATGGGATTTAGCATTCTCCTAAATCTCAAGCTGGCATGGAGTTCTCGGTTGGTGATGTCCAGAAAATGTCCTTCAGCGCCGGCCGGAGCTCTTTGCTGCAGAATTGGTTGTATTCCAAGGTGTCGCCGTGATCTTTCTTCACCTCCACCACCAGAAACGACGGCGTCAAGGCGAAGATCTCCGCCGCGACCGCCAGTTTCCCTTTTCTCCCACACTCATGGCCCTGCAATCTGACCCTCGATTCGCTCTTCTTCACGCTGAACTTCCCCGCCTTTGCAACCTCTTCCAGCTTCGAAATCACGCTGCTTGCCGGCCTCGTCGTCGCGAACCTCAGCTCCTCCTTCTCTTCCCTCTTCTTCTCCTCGAACAACGGCGACAAATCGAACCCTTCTGATAATGAAATTATATGGAACGCATTTAGCGTCTCTGATTGCTTCAGCTTCTCGAATTCTTGCTCTCCTTTTGTTATTACAGCTCTTGGAATGGATTTCCTGAACCAGGAAGACTCCATGATCTTGGATGTGGTGATTCTCGAGCTCGGATTCGGATCGAGGAGTTTGGTGACTAATCGACGGGCTTCCGGTGAGAACCACGGCGGGCATTTGAAGTCTCCTCTGTAAATCTTCCTGTACATGGACACAATATTGTCGTCTTGAAACGGGAGGAATCCGGCGAGAAGAACGTATAGGATGACTCCACAGGACCATAGATCAGCTTTAGCGCCGTCGTATCCCTTCTTTCCGATGACTTCCGGCGCGACGTACGCCGGCGTACCACAAGTTGTGTGCAACAATCCGTCCTGTTTCAAGTGCTCTGAAAATGCGCTCAGTCCAAAATCAGTTACCTTAAGGTTCCCGTGTTCATCGAGGAGAAGATTCTCCGGTTTCAGATCTCGGTGGTAAACTCCACGACTATGGCAGAAATCGATCGCAGAAATCAATTGCTGAAAGTAAACCCTAGCCAGATCTTCTCTCAATCGACCTCGAGAAATTTTGGCGAACAATTCTCCGCCGCGAACAAGCTCCATCGCGAAATAGATCTTGGATTTGCTCGCCATAACCTCGTGAAGCTCGACGATATTCGGATGCTTCACCATCTTCATCACAGAGATCTCTCTCTTGACCTGCTCCATCATACCTACTTTTATGACCTTCTCTTTTCCGACGATCTTCATCGCCATGCTCGTCTCCGTCTGCAGATTCCGAGCATGGTAAACCTTCGCGAAGGTTCCATGCCCTAGAAGACGACCTAGTTCGTATTTTCCATGTAGCACACCAGAATGACAGTCTCTGTCCTTTTCCGCCATTGATTCGATCTCTTTTCACAGATTACAATAGAAACACTGGTATATACAAACGATTCGTTCACGCTTTCGTTCCTTTACTTAAATTAGAGCGTAGAGATAAGAGATAAAGCTGAAGAACAAGAAGAAGAAGAGAAAGAAAATGAATCACCCGTCCTCGACGTGTTTCCGGTGACAGTTCCGGCCGCCGTTGCTCTGGCCAGCTCGACCACTAGAGATGAAACTTGTCAACAAATCTCCTCCCATCTCTCTGCATTCCCTAAGAGATCGCCTTCTCTGCAAATTCACTCACTGGTTTTTCTAGGGTTTTCGAAGAACTCCGATCACCGGCGGAAGTTCTGTTCTTCGTTCCTTTGATTCCCGGCGATATCGTGCTCTTTTTATAGCGGCTGGAGATTGCGAAATTACATTTCTGTCCCGTGATTTCGATGAAATGATCGGACGGTTGTAATTGGATCTTGATTGTGTGTGGGGTTCAGAATCATGGCGGTTGATTCTGCCATTTGCCAGTTCTGACGTCATGGCGTTTTCAAAGGCTCCATTGGGGAGCGAAATGGGCCATAGTGGTGGGCCTCTCTGTTCTGGGCCTACGTATTAAAATCGCCCATGTGTTTCTGTATAATGACGATTCTACCCCTCTTCCGCTGTTTTCTAACGGCATAATTGGTGGGTAAATCCGTGAGCATCAATATTTTACCATTACTTCCAATCTAATATCCACCATTGGCCCAATATATGGTTTTTTTTTTTTTTTTTCATCGGTTAGTTTGTGTTTATAGTCTAATCTTACAATATTTAAATATTAAAAAAATTTATAAGAAATTAAATTTTAGGTACATCAATATTTTGCTATTACTTCTAATCTTTGGTTGAGCTTTTTTTTTTTATTTTTAATATCAATTAATTTATGTGTATCTCAAATAACATCATATTATCTACCGTCTAATCTTACACTATTTAGATCTCAAAAATTTATAAGAAATTAACTTTTTAGTCCGCAACCATCATAATTTAAATTTATCGTTTCTTAATTTTTCAACATCTTTTTAATCATTAAGTCAATATATAATTGTGTAAGTGTTTTTTTTTTTCTTTTTATGTTTTAAATTTTTGGTTAGTTTTTTTTAATTTCAAAATCAAATACATATATGTTATACCTTTGTATAAAAAAAAAATACTTACACTTTGAGTATTTTAAAAATATCCGTCTTTAAAATAACAAAAGTATTAATAAAGTAGTGGCATATGGATGTGATGATAATTAAATTAATTTTTAACTCTAATATGTTGGTATTAAAATTATTTTAATTTATAAATTTAATTTAAAAAGTAAGTAAAAATAAACTAAAAACACAGCGAAAAAAAATTAAGAATTACTCAAAGATCAAGTAAAAATTTATTTTTTAATTCGACTATAATTAAGGGATCATAATTCAAACCTATGTAGGCCGATGTCACTAAATTATGTTGATTTGGGCAAATATCAAGTAAACGTGATTTTGATAATATGACCAAATAGTTAAAAAGAGTAATTATCAATGTCTATTCAATAACGAACCAAGTTTAAGCTTCTCATCCTCAATGTAAACTAAAAAAAAAGGAAAATGTTAAATCACCCCAAATAAAGTCACCCAAAATATGAATAAAAAAGAACTGGTTAAAATATCATTTTGGTCTATGAACTATGATGAAAGTTCTATTTTGGTCTCTTAACTTTCAAGAGTCTAATTTTGATCTCTCAACTATCATTTTTGTTCCAATTTGGTCCCTCAACTTTCAAAAGTCTAAATTTAGTTCTTGAACTTTCTAAAAAGATCAAAAATAGTTGTTGAGTTAAAAATAAAATTTAACCATAATTAAAATGGATAATGTGGCAAAAATTTAATAATAAAAAATTCTTATCATCTACCTTCCATTCCACACTTCTTTCAAAGTCTGCACTTCAAGAAAAAATAAAACAGAGCATAAATTTTTCCTTGTATTTTCTTTCTCTACTACTCCTCCCCATTCTTTTAAAAGTCTAAATTTAGTCCTTGAACTTTCTAAAAAGTTCAAAAGTCTAAAAATAAAATTTAGACTTTTGAAAGTTGAGGGAGTAAAGTAGAACAAAAATGATAGTTGAGAGATCAAAATTAGACTTTCGAAAGTTGAAGGACCAAAATGGAACTTTCAACATAGTTCAAAGACCAAAATGATATCTTAACCAAAAGAAATTGTCTCAATTTTATATTATATTTGCAAAAAAAAGAAAAGAAAACCGGAAATAGAGGTGTGGCGGTTGGAAATGGCATATTCGGAATTTAAATGATATGCAAGGGTAAATATATAATAAATTTACGAATGCTTAGAATTCGGAAGCCCATATGTTGACACGTGTGGGTCAAGGACAATTGATTTTAAGTTGGGGATAGTGTTTTCTCAGATGCCCACCTCTCACCTAATTTCTCTCTTACTCGATTCCTTCCTTTTTTTTTTCTTTTTTTTTTCATTTTTTTTTGTTATTAAGTTTTTCATGTTGCAGATTTTTATATATTTCAATTTGTGGAGGTGTTGAAAATGTTAGTTGAATTATTGGGTATACCTCAACTAACGAAGTATGGACCATTATAAATTTTAATTCCATTACTCAACTTCTATAATCTATTATACTAAAATTGTTAGGAGATGATTGAATTTTTTAGTTTGGGAGAGGAGACGAGAGGAAGAGAAAATGAAATGATTTAAAAGGATAAAGTATTTGTTTGAGAATCGGTGTTTTGGAGAAGAGATGTTATAATTTTTTTTTTTTTAGGGAATTGGTGTTTAATAGAGAAGAATTTTTTTTATTTTATATTAATTTTATTATAATAAAGTTTGATATAATTAAATATGTTTAATGGGATATAAAGAGAAGTTGAGGAAGAGCTAAGAGAGAATGTTACTTACAAAAAAATAAACATGAAGTTGGGATATATAATTTATTCTCATCTTCTCACCCAACCCCCTAAAGTGACATCATTCGATTGCTCAAACTTTTGAGAAAATGGATTTTGTTGTCGAGGAAAGGAGAGGTGATGAAGGGAATGATCTTCAATTGTTTGTTTTTATATATCACAACTATTTCTCAACTCGTGCTCTCTTCCTCTACTTATTAAGAAAAACATATATTTTATCTAAATAAATAGTGGAATTATTGAGGTAATATTTTTTAAAAATAAGTCATAATGGTAAATATTGAATGACTAAATATTTTGTCTATTGAACTATATAATATCAAGTAAAATAAAATAGAGGGTTTGTGTATACATTCAAAT
>JBBMEF010000008.1:5611282-5625108 GCA_037832685.1 Sicyos baderoa | reverse complement strand
ATTTGGTGCCACACATCTCATCTCTCTTTTTTTACTTTATATTTATTATAAAAAAAAGTTAAAAGAAAAAAGAAGATATGTGGCTCTAAATGAAAGGTATCATGGTGGAGGTGCTACCCGGGATGCACCCAAATTGCTCTCATATTTATTTTTAAAAACGACAATTTTTTCTATTTCAATAAAAAGTAGTGAAAAATTAGGTCAAATGTTCTTCTGCATATTGCAAAATCCAAATCAATTTTACTCCCAGAGGAACACCGCTAAATGAGGAGGAATGAACTTCAAAAAGTAAATTAAAAATCAAAACAAGCAGGAGTTTTTTTGTTCTTTAGTTAAAAATTAAAAAGAAAATTAAAATTTTTATTTTTATTTTTCCTTCTCCCATGCTCTCTTAAACTTATCTTAGTTCATGACAGCCATGGTTTCTAGTTTATCATAATTTTTTCAATTCAAATTTTTAGAAAATGAAAAAATAGAGGAAGAAAAAGGGAATGGAGAAGAAGAAATTGAAATTATCTACTTGTTTAGGTAGCCCTTGTATTGAAGGGGAATAGATCAATGAGAAAATATTGGTTGAAGATGGAGGGAAAATGGGTCAAAGAGGAGAGATAAAATGAAGAAGATGAACTAAGGCACCGTTTGATAACCATTTAGTTTCTTGTTTTTGGTTTTTTAAATTTAAGCCTATTCTCTCTCAAATTTCCTACAATATGCTCCATCATTCCTACCATTTATCCATCTTTCTTTAAGAAAGTAGGATAATACTAACCAACTTTTAAAAACAAAAACAAACTTTGAAAAGCTACTTTTTTTTTTTTTTTTTTTTTAGTTGGTTGGTCTTAAATTTGAAAAACAAAAAACAAGAAACCAAATGATTATCAAACGGGACCTAAATTATTTGGATTTATTTTTTATTTTTTTATTTTTTTGACAACTCATTCAATTTTAAATTATGCTTAGCTTTTTTACATAACCATGGTTGACATAACCATACAAAAATGATGGCTGTCATGAACTAAGGGAAGTTATTATGATCTCAACTAAAGAAATTGAGATCGAGTTTGTGAAAAAGCTAAACATACAAAAACGATGATTACATGATAGAATTAGTAAAGGAAAAATTGAATGGATGTTTAAGATAGTCTAAATGTGGACTGTAAATTAATCTTTTGAATAGTTCATATAACTTCCCAAGATAGGATTTATACACATCCTATGGTTGACATTTGTAGCCTAAAGAATGTGTGTATTATATCCAAAAACCTTTACCCCATTGTATGCCAATCAAAAAAGGGTGAAGAAACTCATTTTTATAGATTGTGGGGGTGTTGTGTAGGGATACAACTTGTACAACAGATTGGGCCAAAATAACAATCTCGGGTTTTGTCTAATAGATTGTGTGTGCATCCATTTCAAAATGAAAATTATAGTTCGCGTATATTTAAAATCCTAGAGGATTTTGTGGGACAATAGTGAAATCCTTAATATAGCAATTCTTTTGGGTTTCAACAATCTTCAATCGAATCTTAATTTTATTTTATTGGTCTGAATACTCGTTTAAGTTTAATGAGCTCTGATACCACCGTAGAATAAATGCATTACAGATCAAACTATGATATTTGATTTTGTTTGTCAAATCTCATCAACCAACATCAAAATTGAAAGTTAAGCCTCTCCACTCTGCACGATTTCGCTATCTGAAAACCAACTAAATTGAATAAAACGAAAAAAATAAAAGATAAAAAGAAAATTCAATGCACATATTCGCTAACACAAATGCGAAGCTCTGTAACTCTGCCATTGGAATGAAATCAACGCAAATGCTTTTTAGCACAATGAAGAGACCGTATTAACCGTTGGATCATATCAGAATTATTTTTTAATTTCTTTTAATACTATCGATGAACTTTGTTATCAATATAATAATTTAAGCTACACTAATTTGAATTATTCTAATTAATTTAGGAAATTTGCATTGTATAGCAAATTTTCTACTCTACATTAAAATTATAGTACCTTTTTAAAAATATTGCAAATACATCAACTTTTTTTTATAGACTCTATCAAACACTATTGATGGAGTCTATCAAACACTATTGACTATTGATAGGTCTATCAAACGCTATTGATAGAGTCTATCAAACACTATTGATGAAGTCTATTGATGGAGTCTATCAAACATTATTGATGGAGTCTATCAATCTGATTTTGCTATATTTGCAAATATTTTCAAAAAGTTGCTATTTATTCAATTTTGTTGTCTTATCGTAATATACATGCAAATTTCCCATTCATTTATTATATTACTATAAAAGTGAATTTATTGTATTTTTAAGTTTTTTTTTTCCAACCAATAACTCAGCAGCCTTAGTAATCGTTCAATGGCTAAAAAATCACGAGTTTAAATGATTTTACGATCAATTGATATAACTTTTAAAAAAAAATCTTCACATTTTGAGAGAGGGAATTTTGAATTTTCAGTTCCACACTAGCTATAGCTTCAGGACTACATCATAAAAAAATTGCTCAATTTTTGTCTTTTGTTTAAAAAATTACACTCTTCTCAAAATTGTAATTTTATTCGAACAATAAAAATATTCCAAAACTGAAACTACCTTTGAAGTAGATAACGATGATTAAGTAGATTGGTAGATTTGGACGACGTCCACTTGCATGAATCAAATCTGAAAACATAATTAATTCAAGAAATTCAAACACATAACTTAGTCACAAATACACACATGAAATTTTTTTTTTTGTTATTTTTTAGCGTAACAGTTTACAATATCACAACACAACTCAAAATTTTCTTCAAGTGGTAAAGTTAAATACACATTTGGATGAAAATTTCCCCTAGCAAAAAAAAGAAAACCAGAGGATCTTTAAATTGTAGAGCAACCTTGAGAGAACTATATATATCCCCTGTATTATTTTGCTATGATTATGTACACAAAAGAATTTGCTCAGTTTCGAGCTCAGCGCTTGGAAAAACTGTGCTAGTTTGACCGAGAGAACGAAGCTACGAATTAGGGACATCGATAGATGAAAGCGCCATGAAACCGGGTTGAGCATGTTACCTCTCAACATCAACAGCAGAAAATCTCTCATTATGTAACTAATTGCGTCCGTTGAATGTCTGTAGAGCTGGAGGGCATGCTTGAAGGAACACAGCATGCTAACTTACTTGACATTGCCAATCTCGATCTGCGAGTGCGATAACTGTTTCGTTCTCGTTTTCTAATGTGAGGGCGTCTTTGGTTTTTTGATCCCATTTGCTTTCTTTATTTCAAGCTCTATTTGCTTGCAGTTTTCCTCGTGGGCTCGGTTAAACTTTCTCACAAAGTTGCATATTGTTGACATAACTACAGTGTAGTTTAGGGGCAAAAAATAAATTAGACCAACAATGACACTGAAAGGAGTTTTCAGACTGATGCTCCTTCTTGAAGTTGTTTTTTTTCTTCAACAACTTCAGGAAGCATGGACACTAACACAGACACGAACACGAACACGACAATACACAACAATACATAAATTTTTAAAACTTAAGACATAAATATGTTGAGGACACTTTAAATTCTTTTTAATATATGTGTAAGTTTAGCATTAAATACTATATCGTCAAAAAAAAAAAAGCATTAGATACTAAATGTGCTCAACCATCATGGAGTGAACTAGTGGTCAAGAGGGTTTTGAAAAACTAAGAGTGTTGGTTACCCACTAGTAATTTTGTTTGAAACAAGAGAAACTTTTCATTAAGAATATGAAAAGAGAAAAATGATACAGAACCTTACATCCAAATGTTTCAGGGTGTATATCCCATGATATGGCCTAGACGGTCACGGATATAAAAAAAAAACTAATTGAACTCTACAAAAAAAAAAATATAATGTCAAGTAAATTAATTCACAAGATGCAAGCTGCTTTTCTTCGTGAAGAGAGAAATGCAATTGGTCTTTTCTTATAAATATGAAAGGCTATTGTTTTTTCAAGGTTTATTTTGCCCTTTTCTATTCACATTAATGATATTAGGTTTGAGTCTTTAATATTTGAGCTCAAAGACACAAATGTTATTTTAAAATATCATTGTGTCAGAGGGCATGTCCATTATTAAAAAATAAATAAAATAGTTAGAAAACTTGAAATGTTGTGTGTCAAACACGCTTCCAAAAATGATATAGAAGAATCCGTGTCCAACACATATTCATTCCCTATTTTGAAGTATAGGTGCTTTATTGGAAATACCTTGTTCAAAGGAGCAGCGGGCTGGATCTTCTCCAAAATAGAGAATCAAAGAATCTACATTTCTACCCTGCAAAGTATCGAGTTCAACATAAGTAACAACCTAATCCAAAAAGAGAATCAAGGTTTGAGCAGATGCACCAAGATGCAGCACCTACCACACTCGAGTACAGTGAAGCCAAAGTTCTCACTTTACCTTCAGCGAATCGAAGGAACTCTTTTAAAACCTGAAAAACCAATTAGGGAAAGAGGAGAGATGAAGCCAAGAGAACACTGATAAAATCAATGGTCAAATAACAGCAGAAGTTATAACAATGGTGTCAACCAGTGGTAACTCTGCTGACCAATTACCCAGAATAGCCAGGTTCAATTCCAATTTTTCTTTAAAAAGAAAGAAAGAAAGCAGATGCTCCATACTCAAGGAATATAAATCTTTGAATTTTCGACTAATGATTCCATGTAAGATACATGCACTGCAAAGAAAGAGAGTATAGATGTTGAGATATGCCTTGAACTGTTTAATACCCAACGATTATTTAGTCAGGGGTCTCACTACCTAGACATCGAGCGGGGGTCTTATCTGCCAGTGAATTTTCTTATATTATCAATTGATTTGATTGTTGATTGTCGTTTTCATAACAATCGATAAAACTAAAAAAAAAAATCACCAACAACATTCAGGTCATGTTGCATTGTAAAGCAAGAATCAGAGACGATGGTAGTTCCCAATGATTATGAATATTAGCTGAACAGTGGTGTAAAAAGTTTATACTAAGTCAGTGAGCTTTAATACCATCCGGAAGTTAATGGAGATAGGGCCATCATTTTCAGATGTAGACAATTCCTGAACAACTTTCTCCAATCCTTTGCTAATTGCTTGCATCTCCTCAGCCAAAACCTTCAATTGTACCTAAATAGAAATCGAGCCCGTCTCAGTCAAGGAGGTAACCCTCCCACCCCACCAAACACGCACTAAGAAAATAAGATAAAAGGAACCAACTAAAAGCCACAATACCTTTGATGCAGGCTCCAAGCTTGCAAGATTTGTAGAAAAATCCAGAACTTCTGGCAGTTTGTCAGCGAGTATCTACACTTGTTAATAAATAATAAACTCAGAATACTCGTTCAAGTCTAAGAAGAATAGACATAGATACGACACGACATATAGACAATGAAATCACGTTTTTTTGCTAAAAGACACGGATACAATAAGGACATGTTCATTAAAGTACATATCAGTTTTTATCACAAAAAAATTCAAAGTCAATAAGTTAAAATATTTTTTAGCTTAAAAAATGTGTTTGATGTATTGCGCTCTAAATATTTATTATTTATGTCCTACATTACGATTTGTGTGGTTTGATTTCAAAATAATAACAAGGGTTTGATATGTATCTAATCTAAAAAATAATGGATTCATGCTCTTTTTTTTCTTTTTGGTATCCATGACTATCTAGGTCAGCTTTCGCGCACCTCGACTAATGTCGCGAAACATACCGCCTAACCCTACAACATTTGGATGCCAAGAAAAACCATAGAAAATTAATTCCTAGGTAGGTGACCACCATGGATTGAACCCATCACCTTATGCACCCCAAAGCCCTCTTTGACCAATTGAGTCACTCTATGATGGTTAGATTCATGCTCTCTTTGTACAACTAGGGTCTAATGCATGTCATTTGTGTTAACATGTGTTCGAACGTGTCCAACAAGTGTCGAAGTGTTCGAGTGTCCAACATATCATTGGCCTATAGTATTTAATGTTTGTATTTTATAAGTGTCATAGCAACTATTACAAAGGCAAAAAAAGAAGTTCAAAAAATGAGATACACATTACGGTCACAGTAGACAGTAATTTAAAGCCCATCCTATGCCTCAACAGCTGATAATCAATGTAAAGTTGCGAACCAACAAAATATAAATCGTTCTCATAAAGAAATAGATAGCATAAGTTGCACCTTGCAAAGATAATGCATTAGAGTCATCTTTTTGTTTCGTGCACGAGTATCTGTCAGTTTAAGAAGGCTGTCCAGCCTAAATCCTATAGCAGAGCCTACAAATGAAAACGACCACAGGTAGATGAAGTCACTGAGAAAGCCCGAGCGTGATAATCTTTCCTCACAAATAACAGAGAGAGAGTGAGTGGAGAGAGGAAGGGACCAAACTCAGCTGAATATAACTTACAAATTAAAGATATTATTTTGATGAAGGAGGTTTATAGGAAGCAAGAGAACAAAGTAATTAAGATTAAAAGATGAGGTTCCTTAGGAAGTCAAAATTTTCAAGATTTGATAATAGAAAACTTACCAAACTAGTCAAATTCATAAAATAATTACAAATATGATCACTTAAAAAATAAAATTAGCAATCATAATCATAGGTAATAATACATAATACTGTATTAATGACATATAATATTGTATTAATAATACAAAATATTGTATTAAATAATAAATAATATTGTATTAATAATTACAATAAATGTTGTATTAAACTGTATTTATGACTATAGATGCAAATATTTTCAAATTTGACTACATTTGTAATTATTTTGTTAGAATAGGTCCTCCATTACAATTTTCCATTATAATAAGAGAAGTCTAAAATGATTGAATAAGTTTGTGCACTGTATTCATGATGGTAAATGAATGGCTATAATATACTGAAATTAAAAAATATATATATAAATGCAACACCAACTAACCCCTGGCTGTTCCTCGGTTTAAAGCATTTCCAAGAGATAGTATGGTCTGCATGATTCTCTTCAACTTGACTGAACTTTTTATCTGAAATAAGAGTTTTAGAAAATATATAGGAGATTCCAAAGCCATGTCAGAATCATGGGCAGAAATTACCTCTTCTGCTGCAGAGTTAACAAAGTTCAGGCATTTTTTGAGGTCAGTGACCTGCATGACAATTCAAGAGGGCTAAGTAATGCTTATCTCAGTGCATATTTGTGTGTGTGTGTGTGGTTGTGGCAGATCAGGCAATTCACCTGAGAGCTGAACTGTATCTTAAATGCGAAAACTTGAAGTTTAGATTCTACACGAGGTACTTGCATCAACTCTAAGAAGAACTGTGGGAAATATTATAACACTTGTCAGTTCTAAATGCAAAACCTGCTTTTTTTTATTTTTATTTTAAAAAAAAAAGAAAAAAAGAAGAAGAATGTAATTATCCAAATTTGATCAGCAGTGCAGGTTGAGTTAAAATATGAGGTAGTAGATGGGAAAAGAAATGCAATACAAGTTTTCAAACATCACTGCATGAAAAGTTGAACTCCATATATTAACTACAATAATATGAGGGTAAAAACAAGATTAAAAACAAAGCAAATGAAGCCAAAAGGTCAAATTGAACTCAATATGCTAATCTTTTAAAGAACTAAAGAAAGTTCTCAGCTGATAGTCCAACTTCATTAAGAATTAGCAAAATGGAAGCAGAATGTTTCTTGCATTTAAAAAGAAAAAGCATAGCACAAACGATACCTCACTAATCCACAAAGTAATTAAGTCGTGAATTAGTTTATTTAAGCTGAACACTACAATTTCCAACTAATTTGCAGGGAAAAAACAATTTTCAGCCTACTAAAATATTTCATGTCTATATTACTCAAAAGTATGCAGATCACCATGTTAATAATCCATAAGTGCTTCTATAATAGTTCTAGGTTTCCCATGTTCTTTCTGGATATCTTCAAGTACATTGATTTCTCATCTTTTAAACAAAAAACCTCATCCTTGTCATTGGTTTTGTATACTGTCCTTGGAGAACAAGAAATTCCCTAAACCCTAAAACCTCGCCAACGAAATGCTGAAAATGTTTCCTTACAAATTTACAAACCTGTTCACATTTTCCAAGCTTCTCCTTTTCTCCTGTGTAGCCCTGCATATGAACATGCCAAGTGACTCAAAGAATAAATGTAATATAATGTATATCAAAGTTCTAAATTTTCTCACTGCACTCATTAATCATCCATCATTCGCTTAACCACGTGAACTTATCCCAAATTTACTACTTAAATAATTAGCATTAATAATGCGTATATTGCCTTCACCGATAGAGAGGGCAAGGCCTATCAAGTTTACTATACAAATTTTGATAGTTTACCAACCTTGAGTAAATCCATTTCCTCCTTTGTCGGGCAAAACTTAATAAGATTCTCAACCTGGTCAATATCCATCGCTGAATCATCAAGGTCAAGCACAGAATCCTGCCACCATTACCCAAGAAGGCACACTATTTTTAAGTTTAATTAGTGAGAAATAATTACCAAAAATGAGCGGACATTACACAAGGAAAAAGCAACAATGTTAATTAGCTACATTCTTATAAAAATGAACATTTTATTGATTAAAGAATAAAAAAAAAAAAATCATCTTCCACTACAAACTTCAAAGTTCAAACATTACAAGAAGAGCTACACTACAATTCAAACTAACAAAAGAAACAACATAATGCATAGAATTAACTGTTCAGCATGCCTATCAAGAAAATAAGTAAACATCTTCACCCTATGGCATTCTTATTAGTTATTACCCTAAAAAAACCATTGTTATTCTGTCAAGACTCCAAATACATAATCGACACATAAACCTTACATTAACGGGATAATCTTGTATAAACTGATAATACGATCCAAAAGGTCAATCGTGATGGTAGATTGGAAAACTCTCCCTCTGGCTCTCACGATTCTTTCTCCAAAAACATGAAAATGGAACAAAGCAACACCTAAGGTCAATCTGTTAAAGCTTTTACATAACTAACTTTTCCTTTCCCTTCATGCCCCTTCCTCTAGTAAACATTCACAATGGGGGGTCTAACACATGCTTTCCTCTTAGCTTCACAAAAAATATACAAATATATAGCTTACGAACATGTTAAATATAATTGTCTTACCATTAAATCAGGCAAAGGAACCTTGACCTTTGAAAGCATAATTTCACAATTGTAAGCTCGCCTGTGATCAACCTGTGACAGTAACAGTTAATCAAACAGAACATCATGGAATCCTAAAAAAAAAATGATATAACTATAACTGGAAGGAGAAGCAGAAAGCAACGATATTCATACTAACACTGCGTTTTGCAACAATTTTAATAACAAACTGCTGATATGAAAAGCAACCAGAACGATAATTTCAAATAAGCATCTTTAAACAAAAATTGGAAATAACTAATTAGACAAGAGAACAAAAGATAAAATTTGGAAGTATAATGCTAGAATTTCATAAATTCCTGGTCTTACCAGTATTCATTTTATATGTTCTGTTCTGTAGATATACTGACAATAATATAGAAGAGGCTTAAAGGAAAAAAACTTTTTAGTCTTCAATTTTTCTAATTTTTATTTATTAACTTCTAGTTCTAAGACAAAAGATTAACTAAATTTGGTCCGATGTTTCAAAAGTGATGCATGATATGCAATCAAATCACCACTTTTTATGAATGTTGGTAGTAAAGAGTTAAGTGCTTGATTTGAAACCATGAACTAATTTATTTGAATTATACCCTGTTTAAAAGGTAACGAGTATTCTTCGCAAAATTTGTTTTTCTTTGAAGAATGCCTTTGTTGAGGCATATTGGGTAAGATTTATAATTAATGAAAGTTTAAATATTGAGATTATCTAATTATTGAAGAAGAGTACTGGTAGTCTTTTATGCCTCTATTAAAACCACAAACCTTACATTTATTTTTAACACCACTTTCTTCAAAAAAAGTGCAAACTATTAGGAATTATTCACCGGTTGCTTTAGTTAGAAAGTTATTGACCAGTTTATGTCAGCTGGTTATTTGTTAGTTTGTTAGTGTATTATTATGTTTCCTACAGAAACTCTGTATATGTTTCCACTGGTTATCTTTTAGTTTGTTAGACTATTATTATTTTTGTTACAGAAAGTGTGCATATATTTCCAAATGTTGCGTAGTCAATCAGACACCAGATCCATCCCTAAGCTATAATAGTTTTTATAGTAATAATTCATAACCTCTACCGTAAACGCCATGATAAAAACACTACTGTATCAAAAAGCATCACAAGAATGGTGATGGTTTTAAAGTAGAGGATGCTCAGTATCAATTGCTAGATGAATTTAATTACCAGTTGCACTTTCTCAGGTTTATTCACAACAGAACCGGGTCCACTTGACTTCTTGTGCTGATCAGGAGCAGGAACTGCCGCTGAGAAAAGACTTTCAAGCTCTGACATGTCAATCTCTGGTGCCCTACAAAAAAAAAAATTAACATGATTGGTCAAGAGGCATTGTTTGACTTGTTTCTAAACTTCTCTAGAATAAAGGGTTGGCATACTTGGCAGCTTCACCAGTTTTTTGAGCTTCAGCCCATAAGCTTCCTTGAACTGCTTTAGATAACTTCAACCAATGCAATGGCTTCAGTTTCTTGGTTATATGTGTTCTTGAATTTAAAATGCGTGACAAACTTCGTCCCTTTCCAATTGATGGAAAACTACACGGTGGTCCTGATGAGGTAGACCTACAAAGAGAATCGGGCAAGGGTTCGCCAGATTTTGAAGTCCCACTAGGAGGAGGGGGAGCAGAAGGAACGGGTGGAGAGGAGCCCTTGGTGGAAGCAGGTGGTGGTGGAGGAGGAGGAGCAGATGGAGATGCTGAATTACTTCCAACCTGTCTAGACGAAAGAGGTGGTGGCGGTGGAGGAACAGGTGAAGCTGTTGAAGTACTTCCAACCTGCCTGGACGTCATAGGAAAAGGTGGTGGTGGTGGGAGAGAATGAAATGGAGATGTTGAATTACTTTCACCCTGTTTGGATGTCAAAGGAGGAGGTGGTGGCGGTGGAGGCACAAGGGAGGAAATCTTAGGATCGGTAAAGGCCGTTGGAGGAGGAGGAGATGGTGGTGGTTGAGGCACGAATGATGCAGTTGTAGGATGGGAAGCTAATGTTGAAGGAAAAGGTGGAGGTGGCTGAGAAGCTTTAACTCTAGTTGCTATTATATCTTTCAAAGGAGGCGTAGGAGGTGGTGGAGGAGAACCGATGTTTGTGGAAAGTTGGGGGAGAGGAGGAGGTTGTGGGATTGTTGTTCCTGTTAGGGAATCCTCAGTTTCTCCTTCAGAATCAAGAAATGAGGGGCTTCCAACTGAAGCACTGTATGAAGTCCTATCACTTCTTTCTGAAATTGGAGAATCGTGCAAAGGATCATGTGGAAATACTGAATCAAATTCATTGCTTTGTTCAGTTTTAGCGGAATCCGAGGAAAATTTAGATGTTGGACTAAAATCTTCCTTCTCTAGCATTTTTGTTTTGTTCTCTAGTGCAAACTTCTTCAGTAGAAGTCTTCTGGGACTTATACCCTGATGTGAAGGACTAGAATTATTATCCGATTTCCCATGGGCTATGTTTAAGGAATTCATCTGATGGAGCAGATTGAGCGCAACATCCGCTTTGGGATCGTCCCAATCCACATGACTAAAGATTTCTTGCACTTTAGCAAATGCTTCCATGGGGAGACCTTCCTCTTCAAAGGGAAGTACATCATTTTCATCAGTGGAAGTTCCAGAATCCAACTCAGAGAAAAGAATCTACATTCAAATGATGACCAACGAAAATAAGGAAGAGAAGCAATACTAATAATCATGCCACGAAAAAGAAACGTACCTCTGCTCGAAAGTCCCTTGGAAATTTATCTTTAACATCCCACAAAGTGTCAATCTCTTCACGGTTGAGAATTAAAATATTAGAGCGAATAAAATCAGTATTAAACATTGCTCTGAACATCACCTCTTCAAATTCCATGTTGTCATGCCAGGAGATGCACTCAAGAACAACATCACCTTGAATATGGCATTTAACATCAATCTTAACTAGCTCTGTTTCTGCCTGCAATAGGGTAACCAAAGGTTGACCATATGGTAACATTGGGGATTTCAAGTGTATTTACAGTAGGTATTTAGCTCAACTACAAATCAGCCAGCTTTACTCTGAACTAGACCAAAAGGCGACAGCATAGGAAATGAACTCTTGCCGATTAAATCATAAATTCCAAACCCCTGGATCTAATTTGATTACTTAGGCCCCGTTTGATAACCATTTGATTTTTTGTTTTTGGTTTTTGAAATTTAAGCCTATTCTCACTCAAATTTCCTACAATGTGTTCCACCCTTCCTACCATATATCCATCTTTACTTAAGAAAGTAAGAGAATACTAACCAACTTTCAAAAACAAAAACAAACTTTTGAAAGCTAATTTTTTTTGTTTTTAAAAGTTGGTTAGTGTTCTCCTACTTTCTTAAAGTAAAGATAGATATATTGTAGGTAGAGTGGAACACATTGTAGGAATTTTGAGTGAGAATAGGCTTAAATTTCAAAAACCAAAAACAAAAAACCAAATGGTTATCAAACGGGGCCTTAGATAACTCATTTACCAAGTACCAGAACCATGAAGCACCCAAAGTTATCTCCTACTGGATAAAGGGTGTTTGATTTAGCATTTAATAGCAGTAGATATCAGAAGGGGAAAATAGATTGGTTATTTATGATCATAGTTATTGTTTATTATCACGTTGAAATTTGTTTTGAACCTATAATAGCCAGCAGTGAGAAAATATTAGGAAGCAGCACAAAGAAGTCAAGATGCAGATGGGATGCCATTTCTTAGCTCCAGACTACAGCTACAAATACCAAACTTTCTGTTGGTTATTTTCCATATTAGACTCCTATTATTTGTTCCTTAATAATTAGATTATTACCTTGTATTTGATATATTATTTAGAAAGGATATTATCCTATTGTAATATATTTTCCTTATTTGTATAGTGAGAGTTTCTCTATTTAAGAAACCCTCCTCTAAATGAATAATACACAGAAATTATTCATCTTAATTATTTTCACATGGTATCAGAGCTAGGTTAAGAAAAAAAAAAAAAAAAAAAAAAAAAAAAAAAAAAAAAAAAACCCAAACCCTAAAAGATGTAAATACCAACAAAAAAGACATAAAACAACGAATTGATTTGTGTATGGGAGGTGGGTATTGGAAATGACATAAAATAATGAGCCCTCACCTAGGAAAGCCTCAAGACAAAAGGGAGATTAGGTAAAAAGGAAACTAATTTCAAAACTAGATTTTTGTTTTAAATTTCTAAATATTGTAAATAGGACAATTACCAACTTGACCCTCTAGTCATTTTAGAAGGAAAGTCAAAAAAATGTATTCCTTCCCTTCCATTAAGTCTAAATTAGGGGAGATTTATAAGGGAAAAACAGTTTTGTGCTCGATTTTCTTATTCTTCAACGATTAGGAAAAAATTGTGCATTTTCAACGATTTTCTTCTCCTCCATCGTGCGTCTTCAGCGAGTTTCTTCTGCTCCACCGTGCGTCCTCCTTTCCGGTCTCTTACGGCTATCGTTCGATTATTAGAAGAGAGTACGGTAAGTTTTTGATTTCTTGTTGTATGACATTTAAGGTTTGTCGGGTTTGACAATATAGAAATTGGGGATTCGCGAATATTAAGATGAGAGGGCCGATTGTTTATATTTTCTGCAAAATAAGGTTGAATAATATGTGGAAAACGTTATGCATGTACGATTAGGGGCAGATTGTTCGTAGTTTCTGCAAT
>JBBMEF010000008.1:5578794-5592143 GCA_037832685.1 Sicyos baderoa | reverse complement strand
CAAATGAATAAGTTTGAAAATTGTGCTATACATGAAATTATTTTATTTTTTTGTAATATACATGCAAAATCCCCTATTTATTAATTATTTTTTTGGTGATAGATTATGGTTCTTCGTTGACCAAGCACCTCAATTTTATTAAGAAAAAAGGACCATAAATTTATTTTTATTTAAAAAAAAACGTTTTTTCTTATTTTCTAATGAATTTAACATAAAGTCGGTTTTTATAAAGGAATCTGGGCCCACAGTTGACACCGCCTAATGGAAAGGAAAAACAATTGAATTGAGTTATATATATATAAAATTTCCTTTTGACAAAATATAATTTTTTTTTGTAACGCAGCATTAGAAGAATTCAAAATCTGTCGTTTCTAGATTAAAAGAAATATGTGGTAAGATTTACAAGAATAATTCATTTTTGTTAGTGCTGTAATGATTTGCAACCCAACAATAAAATTATTGTGCTATTGATCTTTTCGGTAAAAACATCTAAATCTGAGATAATAATCCGCACATGTTTAACTTATGAATCAAACAATCTTCCTCCATTGTTTCAAAAAAAAAAAAATCTTCATATATTGTTAGGAAATTAAAAATATTTTAATGCTTGTAAATGAATAAATTCACATCATTTTAGGGCAATTTTTGACCCAACCCAACTTATGAAATGTTTATGATTTTGAACTCAATCCAACCCAAAAATGTATTTACTAATAAAGTGTCAACTTTACTAAGGGTCAATTCAACTTTACGATCACTAGTTCGAACTTTGAACCTTAATATAGAGCTGAATTATTATTATTATTATTTTAGTAGAAATTGAAGAAAAAAGATTACAATTATCAATTTCAGAGATCGAACCATGCCCGTGGTATTGAACTGAAGTTGTATTAAACAAACAAACTACTAAACCACTAATCTTTTCGATGATATTAAACTGAATTATGACCCGTGGGAGATTTGAACCTGATACGGAAGTCTTTGTTATTTACTTACAAAATTAACCCTTCTTCATGGATGTCTGGACGGCGACGAAAAGGGGAAGCAAACAACAGAGTTTTGTTTTTGGTGGCGCAGAAGGAAAACGAGTGGAGAAAAATCAGAAGAAAATGAGTAATTACAACGCCGCTTTGCAAACCAGTGGCGCGGGTACTCAAAAAGGTATAACCCCATTTTCATACAAATTTCTATCCACATCTTTAAAGGATAAGCGAATGATTTAAACCCAATTTCCCCATTTTATTTCGCAGCCGCGCAAACTCGAGACACCCATTAACAAATTCCCCTTTTCCACCGCTCATTCGAAGCGCTCAAGCAAGCTAAGGGGCCATTCTCAACTGGGTGTTCTTCGATTTTGCTCGTAATGGCCTGCCAACTTGCGGATTCCTTGTTTCTTTTCACTGTATGTTTTTTGTTTTTGTTTTCGTTTTTGGTGTTTGTGTTCTTTGTTTCTTATGGGTTTGGTTTGATTTTCAGGGCCCCCATCAGAATTTAAGCCGAACCCAGAAAATTGCATCCCATTATTCTCCAGGTATGATTTAGTATCTTTTGAGTTTTGAGCTGTTGAACTATGTGAAGTTGTTAGAAGTTTTCTGATGCAGTAGAAGAGCACATGCATTGATGATTGAATTCAATTTACTTTGTTTTTCGAGTTGCGAGTTTTCAAAGAAATATTGATGTTGAGTAAAATTGGAAATTAGAGAAAAGTTCGAGTTCAACCTTTTCAGGAAAATTAGAAATCAAGTACATTGATAATTTTCTGTATCCTCATTCATCTCAAGCATCAACTATGTATAGAATTAGATGTATTAACGGGAAAATGAGGAGACCTCCCGCCATTTACAAGACAGATGAGCCACTCTTCTCGTTGCCAATTAGTTTTAAGATGAAATATCATACTATTTTAATAGGGTCTGAGAGCATGTAAAATTCAAATGGGTATTTTGTCTAGTAAAAATGAAATTGAGATAATTGATGAATCCAAAGAAGCACCAGAGGCATGTTGAGGAGGATCCTACATTGGAAAAGTGAGGATACAACATGTCATTTATAAGACAAATGAGCTACTCCTTTCATTGTTAGTTAATTTTGAGATGGAACTTCATACTATCTAATACAATGTAGCTTAGATTTTGAATTATTTTCTTTGTTATCATTTTGGGCTATACTAAGTTTTAAGCTGTTATCTTGAACTTTTTACTTTTTTTCTGCTGTCTCTTTGAGTCTAAATAGCTTAGATTTTCCATTGTCAATTCTGATGGACAGGTATATTGCATGTGAAGGGGGAAATAGTATTTCCGAGGAAAATCAAGGGACCAAACTATCGACTTCCTGTGAAGAAGGCTGCAATTTTACGGGCTGTTGCTGTTCCAGTTGCACCATCACCTTCTTCAGCAGATAGTGCTGAATATAGAAAACAATTATCAGAAAGTTATGGATTTGAGCAAATTGGAGAACCTCTTCCTGTAAATGTTCGGCTTAAAGATATCATAGAGTCCCTTCCGAAAGAGGTACTTCATTTCTGCAACATTATAGTGTTTGGCATCCGTCCCAACTCCCGAAGCAGCTGCATTTTTGTTGTTAAAACAAAAAATTGATGATGCTCTAGTTCATGTTTATAGTTGCTTAAGTAGCCTAGTTAGTTCATGTTCATGTTTATTTTATTGATTTTTTTCAATTTTTAAAGGTGTTTGAGGTCAATGATGTGAAAGCATGGAAATCTGTTTTAGTATCGGTAGCTTCCTACACATTAGGCCTCGTCATGATTGCAAAAGCTCCATGGTATCTACTACCTTTGGCTTGGGCATGGACTGGAACTGCAATAACAGGGGTCAGTCTTATTTGGTGTTCTTTCTGATTGCTTCATCTCATCCTTGTTGGAATTTGCAACTCAAGCCACTGAAGTTACTTTCCCATCTTTCCTCCTTAAGTTCTTTGTTATAGGTCATGATTGTGCTCACAAATCATTTTCAAGGAACAAGTTAGTGGAAGATATTGTGGGTACTTTGGCTTTCATGCCTTTAATATACCCATATGAGCCTTGGCGGTTTAAGCACGATCAACATCATGCAAAGACAAACATGTAGTACTAGTCTCTCCTCTCACTCTATTTCTCTTCAAAATACTTATTTTAGTTCTATCTCCCTGTACAATCACAGTTCAATATTGTTCCATCCTATAGTACAAACAAATGTCTTATTGAAGTAGGATAACATCTAGTTAAGCAAAATAAAAGCCTCAGTCAGTGGTTTTGAGTAGGACAGCGCGAATGGATATTAACGTGTCATAATCTGTGCCTTGATAATGGTTGATTTGTACACATGACATCTAATTTACTCGACACTGTTGAGCATGCCGTAATTCTTCTTGTAACTTTGGATCAAGTTAATGGAATTTCTCCATATGTTTTGCATTTTCCCTAGTCAAATATTTTTATGTGTTAATTAAATTTGAACAGCTAAATGTATGACTATGATAAATTTGAAATTTGAAATGCATATCGGGATGATTTATAGAACTTAGGGGGTCAGATTTTTATGCTAATTTTATTAGTTTGGCTGGTTACCTACATCTTAAAGATTTCTGTCTTTCAATCTATATTTTAGTTGAAGTTTTTCATTGCTATTCTTATCCACGTATATAGGTTGAAAGAAGATACAGCTTGGCATCCTGTGTGGAAAGAGGAATTTGATTCAACACCTCTTCTGCGTAAAGCAATCGTATTTGGATATGGTCCATTTCGACCGTGGATGTCTATAGCTCATTGGTGAGTTACCTTGGATTGTTCCTTTGGGATTTTCATTTGTCAAGAATTGGAATAACTTGACTTTATATCAATATCTTTTGCATGTGAGTTGACCCATTTCTCTCTCTTTCTTTCATTACTATGCAACGACCTGTTCTTATGCATAATAGGTTGTTGTGGCATTTCGATATGAAGAAGTTCAGACCAAATGAAGTAAAAAGAGTGAAGATAAGTCTAGCTTGCGTTTTTGCATTCATGTTTATTGGATGGCCATTGATCATCTACAAGGCTGGGATTATTGGATGGGTCAAATACTGGTTAATGCCATGGTTGGGCTACCACTTTTGGGTAACCTCATTTGCTTGCCTCTTGTCATTACAGCCAATTTAATTGATGTTCTGCGTTGAATATCGATTTTTCTTGGATCGTCATGATGTAACGTTGAATTAATGAGCTAGTTAAACAATCAGAGTAAGAGAAATATACGGTCCCATAGACGCTGTTAAAGAAACATTAATCTTAATAAAGTTTATATCTTGCATGAATATTTCTGATAGAAATAAAAGATTAGTACCATGGTTCTGAGATAATGAGACCATGATCTTCTACTTGTGCTGCTATTATACATAGAATGGATGGAAGGACAGTATTTTATTGCTCTTTTTCTTCATAACTTTAATTTTTGCTGGTTTTGCGTCTGTAACTTGGCTCTATTTATATCAATGATGTAATTTATCTTGTAGTTTAGTTACTGTTTACCTACTTTTGGTTGCTCGACTAAGAATTACTTTTTACTTCTTCCTTAGATGAGCACTTTCACCATGGTTCATCACACTGCTCCCCATATACCGTTTAAATCTTCAGAAGAGTGGAATGCAGCTCAAGCGCAGCTCAATGGAACAGTTCATTGTGCTTATCCTAAGTGGTACTAGATCATTCATTTCAGTGTTTTCTTCTCTGTTCTCTTCCTTTAACTCAATATGGTAAGCTAACCATCCTGAGTTGGCTTTGTGGTAAAAACGGCGTTGAGAAATTAAGAGATTATGATTAATCCATGATTGTCACATACTTAGAAAATAATTTTTGACATCTAAATATTATATAGGGCCTGTTCTGTGATAATAGTTCGGGTGCGCCTAGCTCACCCAGACACTCACTGATATTTAGAAAGAAAAAAAAAAAACTAAGCTTATAAGGTGCTGTTTAGGTGGGCTCTCAGTAGAGTAGTTTTTAGAATGTTATATAAAAAGCTGTTTAAGAAAAAAAAGAAGAGATTCCTCTAGTCTTGAACTTGGTGGATTAACTCATGTGAAATAAAATTTATAACCATAAGTCATATTGACTTGGCTTCTATTTCTATCTCCTCCCCTCTACAGGATCGAGATTCTCTGCCATGACATCAATGTGCATATTCCTCACCACATCTCTCCAAGAATACCGAGTTACAACTTACGGGCAGCCCACAAGTCTCTTCAAGAAAACTGGGGAAAGGTAATGACATTAACCGAATCCACGTCTGCGATTTTTTTTTCCGACATAGTCTGAATTCAGTTCTTGCAAAATTTAATTTCTGCCTTGTATATTGCATCTACTTTCCCCTATTGATGCTAACAATCTAGTTCTTTTGTTCCATCTCTGTTTTCCCTTCAACTCATCCTATAGCATCTGAATGAGGCTTCATGGAATTGGAGATTAATGAAAACCATCATGACGATATGCCATGTCTACAGTAAAGATGAAAACTACGTCGCGTTTGACCGACTCAGTCCCGAAGATTCTTATCCCATTACATTCCTCAAGAAAGTTATGCCTGATCTTGCTTGATTTATCTTACCAACCATCAGGAACACAAACACTTCCATCTTTCTTTCTCTGTGCAATTCTTTTCTCCACAAATTTTGAGGAATGAATGGAAGGAAACTTGTTGGCCTGCCTTATATTGAGTTCATGATTTTCTCTGTTTCATAACTTTCATTTCCAATTTTTCTCCTCTTCCAACTTAGGATAAAACTGATTATTTTTCCCCAAGTAGCAATATTCTGTAACCTTTTTTTTTTCTTTAACATAGTTGTGATCTAAAGAGAGGACAGACACTTGTGCTTTATGTTGACACTTTCTGAAAAAAAAAGGTGGAAACAAACATTCTCTTTTTCAAACACCTGCTGACAAAGATCAATACAAGACAAAGTACTATCATTCTCTTTTGTTCTGCAGCAACCACTAATTGGAACTTAAAAAGCTAAAACAAAATCATAATAGAGAATGAAACTTTAGACTGTATTATTTTGATTTGAAAGCCTGTTTCTTCCTCCAAAGTTCAAGTAATGCATTGCAAAGTTGGAAGAGATGCATGATGCATCAGTGTAGCAAGTAATGATTTGGTGAACCAAAAAAAAGAGAAACCATGTGATTTTGAAACAGAACAATATAATTTTTATCAACTTTAAAGCCAATGGGGTCTAGTTTTGATTTTGGTAGTATTAGCAGTTGCAGCTATTCACATGGCAACTGTCATCTCTCTGCCTGTCCTCTGTATATTTGGAATCTTTTTCACCACCAGATCTTTGGCTGGTTCATATCTCAGTGAGAACTTGTTTAATAAGATTATCATTTTCTTAAAAACAAAGCTTTTTTCAGAACTATCATTTGTTTTTGTTATTGAAAATGAACTGTCATTACACACATTCTCTTGATTTGAATGAATAATGTTATTACTAAGAAACTTTGCAAAAGATTAGTCTGTTCAGAAAAAAGAAAATAACAATGTAATTCAACTAGGAAGATGAAGATCCAAAAATCTACAGGTTTAGATGAAAAATATTGAGATTAATCTATTACTTACCATAAACAATGGTGAAATCGATACAGATTCTCTGCTCTTAACTCTTCCTCGAAACAGTGGCAATGGCACCTAAATTTTAAATCTTGGCCTTGTTTTGTTCTGCTTTCTTAGCCAAACATCCTGCTATATACATCTTCAGATTTCTTCAACTACACTAATCTTACAAATCTAAGAGCCAAAAAGGGAAACCTCATCATATCAGTTAGAAGCAAACCATTAGCTGAGTGATAATACAGGGGCGGGTGGCGTCTCCCATATGTCAAAAACATTTTCCTCGCTGTGAAGTGCAAAAAGGCGATCCCCACCGATGGAGAAGTCGCAGATCGAACCACCGAAGCTTCGACGGAGCCTGGATGTCAAAACCCAGTTAGGTCCACACAATACTGATATGGAATCATTCATGGATGAAAAAAGCTGGCCCTCATGTAATGCTAACTTGGGATAACATGGCTCTTCTGGCATTTTCCCCTTTGTTAGCCTACTTCTTGAGCTCCATCTTATGCTTCCTCCACTGCTGCTTCTCAAATCCAAGAACCCCAAATCTTCAAACTCATTCACTACACAAATTGAACTGTTCTCTTCCATGGCTATGGCATCTCTAACTCTCTTCTCATCTACTGTCAATGGAGCTCCAATATCAGACCAAGACCAGACCATTTTTTTCTCCCTAAAATCCAACAGGCTAATGTAACAATTGTCTTTCCTAGGAAACAAAGTTGCAACTAATAAGCAATTTGTTCCATTCAACCATTGAAGCTTGTCAGCATCTCCAAGAGACCAACCTGCAGGTTCATAGAAGAAATCTGTTTGTTTTCCTGTTATTTGATCCCAAACACCAATGCCATACTCATTGCTTCTACCTTTGCAACTGGAGAAGATTTTGTAATCTGAACTGAAACTCAAAGCTCCTGCTGTGCAACTCTTTACCTGATTCTCATGACTCACTTGAAACTTATGCCGAAGTTCGCCCGTTGACTTGCAGAACAGCCCCATTCCACCGTCGCCACGGCCTAATCGCTCGCACACGCTGATCATGATGCTCTCCGCGTCGACCCACCCCACGTCGTTGACGCGCTGATAATCAAGATTGATCGGAGGGTGTTCGTCGAGCATCCAATCGTAGACATGAACCATACAGCCATGAGCAATGCAGCAACCGCCATCCGGACCAGCTCGGATGGCGGTAGCGTCTCCCGGGGCCTGGCCGGTAACAGAACGCGAAAGGCGCAATCTATTTCCGTCGAATTGGCCCCATTTCGCGGAGCGGAAATGGTCCTGCAGGCCATAGAAAAGGGCCTCTCGGTACAAAAGTTTCTCCGGTACATTCGCCGGAATGTAGAGCTCGCAGGTACGTAAAAGATCAAGAAGCACGGCGAAGCAATTAGGGTTCCGATCGATGAAGAATTCATCGGAATTAACAGATTCTAAATCCCAATTATCATCAAAAAGTGCCCCAAATAGAGAATTCCGGCCAGCATTCGCCAGAGTTGTGGCGGTGGTTTCAAAAATTCTACCCCCAACATTGAATCTAACCCTATCTTTTCGAATACCCATGATTGAATTCCCTCAAAATGGAAAAACCCAGATGGGGTTTTGCAATCGTAAACAGATATAAATCGAATTTCTCGATATATGAGTCAAAACAGAGGATTAATCTCTCCTGCGAAGTTGCAGAAAATAAAATTAGCTAAAAAGTAAAAATTAGAAGATAACCCAACAAAAAAGATAATCAAATTATGAACAGAACACAAAAATCAACAAGATAAAGAAGCTTAAAAAACAGGGGAAAGCAAAAGAAAGAACGAATTTGATCATCTGAAAACACCTTTTTTTCTCTTTTCTGAGAAAAACTATGATCTGGGTTTTGAAGAATGGTGGAAATCGAAGATGGGTTCTTAAATTTATTGGATTTGGTGCAGAGGAATTAAAGAGTTTTTCGGTTGGATTTCAAAAAGTTGACTCTTTTCCTAAGCTTCATAGGTTCGGAGTTTGACAGAGTCGAACTTCAAAAAGAAAATTAATTGCCATTGTGGGGTCCGCTTGTTAATTTGATGTATCTTTTATTTTTGACCGTCCGATCGATCTGATCATGGTTTAGTTTTCGCTGATCTCACGTGGGCGCGGCTGCACGTGAAAATTAGGCTCAATTCAGTAATTTCTTGCAATTAATTAAATCAGCTCTCACACCCAAGGAACCGTGTCTTCTGGGCATATTTTATTTCACACCCCTCTATTTGCATTAAATTAAAAAGATAGCCCTAATAAGTAATTTATTTATTTATTGAAATCAAATATATTCATGGGTGTTACATTTCTCCATCACCACAAAGAAAATTTGTTGGATAATATTGTAAAACTCAATATTCGAATACAACAATCCAACTAGATTTTCGATAATAAGATTGAAGAGACAAAACACTCTAAAAACTTTACATTTTCTTTTTCCTAATAAAATAAGCTATCTATTTATAATCTATTATAAACTTGTCATACAAGATTCTCTAACCATAAATTTGTAATCATTTTGACACCCACTAACCACATTTAAGGACTCGCTAACTCTTTAGTCAAAAATCTGTCATTAACAACAACTAAACACATTAAACTATAACATTAAAGTTTATTCAATAAATATGATGTTTCTCTTTAAAATCAATTGATAATAAGATTGATAATAAAATGAGTAGTTTATATTTTTTATAAAAGTGGTCAATATTTTTTGGACTATAAATTGAGTATCTTTAATAGAGTTATATTTTTAATTAAGAAGAGTAAAAAATAAATAAACCTATCCAAATCAAAGATAAACTTAGCAATGAGATCATCAACTCAATTGCAACTTGCAAGTATGACCACAAAAGCTAAAATCAATGTACCCAAACAAAAAGACCCAATACAAAATATCATCTAATATAATGTTGAGATAAGAATCGACGTTTGTTTTAAGGAGAATGATAAATTTTTATTTTCTTGAGATCGAACCTATAATCAGAGTGTTGAATAATTAATTTACACTCAAACAATAAAATCATTACTTCGAGAATGATTGAACAATCAATTCTTAAAATCCTAGGTAAAGGGAAATATAAATGCCCAAGATTTTAGATAATCATACTTTCTAAGGAAAAAACTATGCAATGTTTAAAATATTTGAATATAACTATTTGGATGTGCTGGAAATAAATGTAATAGAGTTTCTTAATTAGAAATTTCAATTAACTTTCCAAATCAAATCAGTGGTTGACACCATTAGTTGCTTGAGTGATAAGATTTATTTCACAAATTTGTATTTGATTGAAGGGCTTTAGAGAATGAGATGCTTCTTTCACCAATTTTTGCATTCTATAGTTTCTAGCTTTTGGCAATCTTAAGATGATGACTATGTACCTAAATGGATAGACATTAACTTAAGCTCATCATTAGTGATAATTTTAGAACACATTTTAAATCAATAACATCTAAGTTTGGCAATTGGCCATTTTCCATCCATTTCATCCCTCCACAAATAATGTTTTATAATTCTTATAGTCTAATTTATTATATATTTTTCAAAACATTTGTAGGAAGTGAAAACAAAATAAAGAATCTCAAGTAAAAGTAGTTAAATGTAGTGTTTTTTTAAGTACAAATTGGGAGGGAACCAATTTTCTCAAATAATATGAGAATCAAATATCGATTTTCAGGCTCGAATTCGTGATCGTGGAGTTGAAATTGATTGACACCAAACAAGATAATTAATTGTGTCACCAATCATCGGTACTAAACATAGTGTTTATAATACCTATTTAGTTTTTTAGGCCCATCAACCCTATTCTTTTCCTTCTTCAATTTTTGCTATACTAAAAATACTAAGGTTTATAAAAGAAGTAACTTTATGTGAGGGCTGAAATTAAAACTATACTAATACCCTCGATGAAGAAAAAAAACAATTAAAGCTATGAATATTAAAATATTTTCGAGATTTTCAAAGTTGATCAAAATAGACAAATTATATCTTTGTATAAGGCCTGTTTGTAATTAATTTTTCACAAAATCGATACACGTGACTTACAAAATTAGTCACACATATCAAATAATATTTTAACAAAAAAGTATACAAAATTATAGTTTGATTGTCTCTAATCTTGTTAGGAACGACGAACATCCACATCGATATGATATTAACTTTGGGAATCATCCCTCATGACTTTATTTTTGGACATTTTCCAAAAGGTCTCATATCAATGGAGGTGTTGCCGCCTTGTTAAATACACAAGATATTTCTCTAATGTTAGCGATGTGGGACAACTTTATTTGCTCAACAAATCTCAATATGAGATAGTGATTAGTAAATAATACTTAAATTGATAGCTAATTAATTGAATGATTGAGGTTGTTGGTGCTTGGTGACAGTAATCAAAAGCATCCACTTTTGTTACCTACCAGCCTTTGCTTAACTTTTCTTAAACTTAAATTAAAGTGATTAAAAAGTTTGAAGAACACTCTTTGACAACTATGATTAATCATTCTCTTAGTTCTTGCTCATTGGTGGGCAGCATCAATTGAATTATTGAATTATAAAGCATATATTTTTTGAAATTATTTTAAGAGTTTTAATATTATCTTTTTGGCCTCTGAAGATTTTTTTTTTTTTTTTAACAGAGATTCTTTAGAATATTGGATGAAAAATCAGTATAATAATGATGTACTGAATTGACATCAAATTAACTTAACACTTAAAAAAAAAAAAAAAAAAAAAAAACTCTAACGCTTATATGAATTTTTTAAGAACGCCATTTAGATATATCCACACTTAAATATTGCAATTTTCGAAAGAAAATATATATATTTTTCTTTTTTTATTTTTACATCTAGAAAGGGTAAACGATATATTTTTTTTTTTATTGAGAACTTTTTTAAGACAAAGAATAAGCTTTCTTTCTTTTCAAATAATTTGTCCACCTGCCTCATAAAATAACAAAAACAGATTATTTATAGCATTTCTCATCCATGGATAAGGAGGAAGTTGTATTTCACATTTGTCTCACATTAAAAAATGTAAAGAGTTTTCAACATCAATAAATGATATATGAATTATTCTTTAAACTATCAACTAGTTTTAAGGTAAAATCTTATATTATCTAATATTATTTGATAAAAGGATCACACATTGACTTTTAGGAACACAAATTTAAATCAATTATAGTGATAAAGAATGAGTAGATCAGAAACTTAAGTTTGAACAATTTTAATCGAAAAGGGTCGGTAACGTAGTGCTTTGGTTGTATTCTAATTCAATTTCATCACCAGTTTGATTTTAAAAATTTAGCAGAAAGATTCGAACCCACAATCTTTAGTCATTGGTTGGGTGTACACTAATATCGCTAAGTAACTGCTCATATTGGCAATTAAATTATGGTTCTATATAGATAAAGATAAAGGTAATTATATAGAAAACACATATGGTTGGAAAGAGTTGGAATTGTTTGTTAGGAAATTGTAAAAGTAAGAATTTAGACAATAAAGCTAAAATATGACAATGCTACTAAGATTTATTTTATCCCCCGTTACCCTTCAATCATATATTTCATTATGTGGAGTGTCATATTCTTAATTGTTTGGGTTTATGTTCAATTATGTAAGTTATGGACCCCAATGATGAAAGTGGCTGTCACTATTTATATTTTGCATTTTCTTTTTTCTTTTTTTGGATAAAGATTTTCAAAGAAAAAAAATTCTTATTTTGGCTAGCAGCACATATATGTGTGTGCATATTTTTAGAAAATGGGATCCCAAACAGCACATATAACATATATATATATATATATATATATATATATATATATATATAAATTGGAGTGTAAACATAGAATAAATGGGCCTTCAGAAAACAAAACTTTGGGCTTTGGGCGGAATCATAGGCCCAAAAGGGGGTAGCATAGCCCAGCAGTTGGCCAGAACTTCAGCCCAAATTGGGCCCATTAAATAGGAATTGTGTCACTTTAATGAAAAAGATGGGGACAGGGAGATGTTTTTCTTTTTAATTTTTTTTGGGATTCATTTTGGGAATTAATCTCTTTATCGAGCTGATTACGTGTCAATTATGACTAAGCTAAACACAACTTTGACAATTGTATTAAACTACCTATCTACATGCAATAATTTATGTAGTTAACGAATGAAATTAAATAGTCAATATATGCCATGTGAACAAACATTTATTGAAGGTTAAAAAAAAACATTTACTGAAATGGTAGAAAATAATGAACAGCTTGAACAAAAAAAACGACACATAACAAATAGATATGATTAGGTTAAATGAGCCCATAAGACTAGAGCACATGATGTGTACCATGTATCAAGAAGACATAAGTTCGATCTCCTACTATATTATTGAACTAATAAAAAGGTTAAATTACAAATTTGCCTTGTCATATCTAGCAAATATTAATTGAAATGGGTGTATATATAATATATGTATATATATTTTTTCCTTTTCAAATTGAAGAGAAAGACAAATAAACTATATATGTATATATATATATAGAAGATATTACTACTCTTAAATAAGATAAGAGTCAAATACCAATTTTTAAGACTAAACTTATAATTGTGAAGTTGAAATGAATTACATCCAATTAATCAAGTCAACATGTGATCGACCCTAATTTTAAAATATACTTAACGCCATGATTAAGTTAAGGGAAATTTGCATGTATATTACAATAAGATAAAAAAATTGAGTAAATAACAACTTTTTGAAAATATTTGCAAATCTATCAA
>JBBMEF010000008.1:5513352-5556079 GCA_037832685.1 Sicyos baderoa | reverse complement strand
TATTTATGTTATGGTTATGGGAGTTCTAATAGTCTTTTATTTATTACTTATTTAGGTCTACTATAAATAGGAAATAGATTGTCATTTGTCATTATCAAAATATCTATAGACTTTGTGCTTTGGCTCCTTTGAGAGATCCTCTCCGAAGTATTATCCTATTTTTAATATAAGTGTGGTAGATTCTATCATAATTCTTGAGGTATTAGCAGTTTAATCATCACACAGTTTTTAATAAATTCACTAGACTTACTATCAACTTTGGGCTACATTTGGAACTTATACATGACTTGTGAATGTTCAATGGAATTTTCTTCTTCATAGAAAACAATCGTAGATAAACTTGTTCTAATCATACAAATACTTTTGCAGGTCTCTATGTTTTGCATTTCAATTAGATTTCCAGCTTGTAACTTTGAAGTATTAATTATTTTTCAGGCTATGATCAATTTGGAATTTCAAGAAAAGGATCCCAAGACAATTCAGATGAACACTGCACAATCTTTTATGACAAGGAGAAGGTATCAGATTATTTCCCTTTCTGATTTGTCTCATAAACTAGTGTAGTTTTTTCTGCTTCACTATTTCTTTCCTCTATTAAAAAGGTAGAGCTGTTAGAAGGTGGCACATTTTGGCTATCAGAATCACCTTCTGTCCCAGGAAGCATGTCATGGGGTTCGATTGCTCCGCATATTGCAACTTGGGCGATATCCTTGAGACTTCATTATGAATATTTTTACATTTAATTTCAACATATCCTTTAGATTTGTATGAAGAACCCTGTGTTATTTGTTAACTTGACATGATGCCCACACATTCCAACTGAAAGGAGTCGAGCCTCCTGGGTTCTCGTTCCAGATAGTAAATACAAACATGGACGAGCTCAGCCCCCGTGCCCGTAGACGAAGTGCTTTGCTTACATGGCAGCACATTGCATCCTTACCTCCTAGCTTGCCAGTTGTATATTGTGGAGGTTTCAACACAGAAAAGGAATCAACTACCGGTCGTTTTCTTCTTGGGAGATCCAGGTAATTGCTAAATATGTACTCTAGTTAGTAACTATCAATCTATCTAAATATTGTAGGGTCAAGATCCCTGAGATGTGCGCAAGGTGGTCCTGACAGTCACGGATATCAAGAAAAAAAGAGTAACTATCAATTTGGGCACTGTGTGCAACCCTATCTATAGGTTCTCATTAGTGGATAGGAGAAATAGATGTTTTCTGTTTTAATCAGCCTTCTTAGCTCACACAGTTCATTTATCTTAATCAGCTAACTAATCATTGTATATTTCAAATTCAGTTATCAAACATACCTTTTCTTTTTAACTCTAGATAATTCTGTGGCTTTTCTTCCTTTCTGGTAGAGAAAAAGGTGCAGTAGGGGACATGAGAGATACATGGGCTGTTGCTCGGGCTAGGAAGAACGTTTCTCTCATTCGAACTTATCATGGTTTCAAAGGTATGCACTTTAGCTTAGCCAAAGCTTGCTTAGGAGCTTGTTGAACATTTTCCCGACTCCGCGAGGTTCTTTTCAGGTGACAAACAGGGAGCTTTCGAATTTTTCAAGTTGATTCTAAGAGCACTCTGCCTCTGCTGGGATCGCCAGACACAAGACCTACATGTAGATTGGATTCTTTTCAGAGGTAGATCTTTGATCCCTGTCATGTGTGAAGTGGTGAATGATAATATCGATGGATTTTACCCGTCGTCTCACTACCCTTTGTTTGCTGAATTCATGCTTCCCCGCACCGTCCGAATGCTTGAAACAACAACTCAAGAGTAACACTAAATCACCATTTGGTGTAACTCTGAATTCTCCATTTTTCTCTGTATAAGCTCCAAATGATTTATTTATTGATTTCAGAAGTAAGTGTTTGTTGCTGTTAAGTTTTCTCTGCTGTTTTGCTCTGTATAATAATCTTCAAATGACACTTGAATTACTTAGAAATGGCTACAACTATTCTTTTGCTTCTAAGAGAGTTCAATGCTGTACCAACCCAATATCTATAAGATTATATAGCCTGTGAAATTACACTAAACCAACAACTGCTCTGGTTGATTTGCCTGTGAAATTAGGATTCACAGGCTAGCCTAGTGATAAAAAATGCATACTAATCCAAAAGTTATAGATTCAATCTATGATGATAATCTACCTAGAAATCAATTTCTTACGAGTTTTCGTTACATTCAAATATTGTAAAGTTAAATAGTATGCGTTGTCAGAATAGTTGATGTGTGCATAAGCGGTCAGGATATTTGGGGAAATTAAACAAATTACAATTTTATATGAAAGAATTAGAATGAATCAATAGGAAAGAGAAAAGTGTAATATGAAATAAAATTTATAAAGTTGTGCAAAGAATATCTTAGAATTGATACATGATGAAGTATTGTTAATAAAATAGTGTATAGAAATAATTTAGATTTAAATTGGTTTAAAGCAATGAAAAAAAAAAGTGACAGAGATCCATCCAGCATAGCACCTTTGAAAATCAATTCATAAGGCCCCGTTTGATAATCATATGGTTTTTGGTTTTTTGTTTTTGAAATTTAAGTCTATTCTCACTCAAGATTACTATCATGTCTTCCACCCTTCATACAATTTATTCATCTTTCCTTAAAAAAGTAGGAGGATACTAACCAACTTTTAAAATCAAAAACAAACTTTTGGAAGCTACTTTTTTTTGTTTTTAAAAGTTGGTTAGTACTCTTCTACTTTTTTAAGGAAAGATTGATATATTGTAGGGAAGAGTGGAAGACATGGTAGTAAATTTGAGTAATAATAGGTTTAAATTTCAAAAACCAAAAACCAAAAACCAAATGGTTATCAAACGGGGCCTAAACAATTAGTTTAGCACAAGTTTCACGAGGAATAAAGTTCTTAGATAAAAGGTAAAATTAAAAATCATTAAAGATTGGTTTAGTATTTAAGAAGATCTAGATGACTTACCTACGTAAGAATAATTCAATTGGCTAATAATGAGCATGTTATTTAACTAAAAAATAATAATTTTATTTTTATATCTAATGTGTTTGTGAATTTTAAGAAAAGTTGAACATGTCAGGCTTATTCGACTCTAAATTGAATGATTAATAGATCTAACAAGTGTTCTTGAAATTTTATTTTATAGATCTATCAAGTATTTTGCAAGGTAACCAGTTAAAATATTGTATCATGCCTGATTCTTTGGTTGTAAGAATTAACATAATAATTTTCTCAAAAAGAAATAAAAATAAAAATAAACATAATAATAATAATTTGAGTATAGTTAAATTCAAAATTAAAGAGTCATGATGGTTTCATTGTTTGGTTTTAAACTAGTTTAACACTAGTGCCATGAATTTGAATTCTGGAAGAGTCGTATTTATAATTTTCCTTCTTCAACTTGTACTAAAAAAAGAAAAAACTCAAAACTAAATAAAGGAATCAAAAATTTAGGTAAAAATGTTGATTTTGAAATATAAAGACAAAAAGGAGAAGTTTTTCCTTTTTTTAATAAAAAAATCCAATAATGCCTTTATCACTTAGCTATACTCGGATTGGTCTCTTAATCCATTTTTTTTTTCGAAAGTAACCAACAAAATAAAAAATAGCAAATTCATAATTTAATTATGGCACTAAAAAACGAATCACGCATCTAATCTATTCCAAATAATTTAGAAATTTTGAGAAAATGTGCGCCTAATAGGGAAAAAAAAAATCAGTAATAAGGAAAACAGAAAATAAATCGTTAGTGTTTTCGAAAACAGAAAACAAATTAGGGAAGGAGATTACAAATATCGATTTCAAAAATCAAAGTGACAATTGAATGAAAATAGATTAATATCAAACCAGATAATGAATGACACTAGCTCTATTAGTATTTCGATCTAGGCCGCACGTCAAAGCCACAAAAAAAAAGAAGAAATCCAACGGTCATGAATGGGGAATAAGGGCACCGTCTTGTATAACACACTCGGCATCGGTGAAGAACAGTAATTAATCGTCTTCTTCTTCATCTCGTGGCTACGTACAAAAATCGCCAAAATCTCTGAGAAAAAGGGGAAGAGATTTTTGAAGAAGCGAGTTTCGGATCTTCGTGGTTAGGTTTAGATCTCTTGTTGTTCTTGAAGGCTGAAGCCATGGCGAGAGGGCCTTTCGTGTTGCTTCTATGGATCTTCGCATGCGTCTTCCTTTTCTTTCGCGCTTCCTCTTTCTATCTCCCTGGTGTTGCTCCTCAGGATTTTCATAAGGTTTCCTGCTCATTTTGATCTAATTAGGGTTTCATTGATCTTGTTTTTTTTTTTTTTGTTTTTTGTTTTTTAATTTTTTTCGTTCTTTAGGTTTTTAGATCTTGCGTTTGCGTGTTGTTATTGGGTGTTTATGCTTTTCTTGGGAATTTGGGAATTTCGTTTTCTTTTTTGGTTTCTTACTTTATGTTTTTCGTTTCTCCCATGGCAATGTTTGTCGGTTGTTGAATTTTATTGTGTTTGAAGGTTTTGAATTTCGGAATTTAATGGGGTTTGTATGGCATTTTTTTGGTTACGGAAATTGATGGAATCGACTTGATCTTTTGAACTGGAAAATGAAGTTTTGGATTAGGAGTTAGTTTGAGGAATTATTTTTGAGTAGTTAGAAAATGGAGGTTTTTTGGAATAGCTTGTTTGGATGTAGTTCTTTATGGAGTAGTTGCAGGCGCAGCAATAAACTTGTGGCTTTTTTTTGTAGAGGAGTCGGAGACAATAACTTGTTTGGAAATAGATTTGAAACGGGGAGTTATTTTGAAGAGTTAGAAATTAAAAGTTATTTTGAATAATTAGAAATAAGGAGTTTTTTTTAGTAGTTACTATAGCTCATCATTTGGATATCATTTTTTGAGTAGTTAGTAAATGTTCAATGTAAATCCATTTTAAAACCACCCCTAAGGGACTAAAAAGTTAGTTCGAGATTATTAAATTACTGAAGAACATTAAACGTATGTTTTCGTTTTAGTATTGTGTTAATCTCCACTACTTGTAGGATAATGTGGGAATTCCTAGCATTTTCGTTGTTTTCTGTTGATGGCATGACATTGAAAGGCAGCTGAAGTTTTTTTTTTTTTTTTTTTTTTTTTTTTCTTATTGGTGCAGGGAGATCTTCTGAAGGTGAAAGTAAACAAATTGACTTCCATTAAGACTCAGCTTCCTTACTCTTATTATTCCCTCCCTTATTGTACTCCAAAGCAAATATTTGACAGCGCCGAGAATCTTGGCGAAGTTCTTCGTGGTGATCGTATAGAGAATTCACCCTTTGAGGTATGCTATAGGTTTTAGATAAGAATGCTGCAAGCAAAGCAACCTTCTCAGTCCTCTTTTTTCATTTTTATAATTGGACTCCTAAAAGAATGTATTGTTTTGCATAGTTTAAAATGAGGGAACCAGAGATGTGTACTATTCTGTGTCGTAAAGTTCTTGATGCTAAAATGGCGAAGGACTTCAAGGAAAAGATAGATGATGAGTATCGGGTGAACATGTAAGGCATCCTTTCCGAGGGCTAGATGTATTGATTTTGGTGTTAACTTCTGGATTATTTTGGTAACTACTCTCGTCTTATATGTAGGATTCTGGACAACCTTCCACTTGTTTTTCCCATACAAAGGAATGATCAGGAATCTTCAATTGTGTATCAGCATGGTTTTCATGTTGGTCTCAGAGGACAATATACTGGGGTATACAATGATAAGTTTAGAATTTGAATATAACTTGACATCTTCATGTGTGTAATCTAGATACATAAGTAAACATTATGTTTCATTTGTGCAGAGCAAAGAGGAAAAGCATTTTATCTATAACCACTTGACCTTTTCAGTCAAGATTCACAAGGATCCTGTAACTCAGTTGTCAAGGATTGTAGGATTTGAGGTCAAACCATTCAGGTTCTAGTACTGCTTTGCTTGCCTTACGTATTATTTTTCTAGTACTCCACTCTTTGATCGAAATGGCTCGGCTATATTATTGGGTTGAAATATTTTATGCTTTAGCGTGAAGCATGCCTATGAAGGTCCTTGGATGGATAATACCCGCTTGACAACCTGTGATCCGCATGCAAAACGTATCGTTACCAACTCTGACACTCCTCAAGAAGTTGAAGAGAAGAAAGAAATCATCTTTACTTATGATGTGGAGTACCTGGTCAGTTGCCATATAATCCATATAGAGAATTTTATGTGCATCTTTACTGTCAAGTGCATGTTGTTTCTTCCCCCCCCCCCCCTCTCTCTCTAATACTTACTATTTGATGTTATAGGATAGTGATGTGAAATGGGCGTCGAGGTGGGATACCTATCTTCTGATGGCTGATGATCAGATTCACTGGTTTTCAATAGTTAACTCTTTGATGATTGTTCTTTTCCTCTCGGGTATGGTGGCCATGATTATGTTGAGGACACTTTACCGTGATATTTCCAAGTATAATCAATTGGAGACCCAAGAAGAAGCTCAAGAAGAGACCGGCTGGAAACTGGTCCATGGTGATGTTTTCAGGCCTCCGTTAAAATCTGATTTACTCTGCGTGTACGTCGGTACAGGTGTTCAGTTTTTTGGAATGAGTCTTGTCACCATAATCTTTGCTGCTCTTGGTTTCCTTTCCCCTTCAAACAGAGGGGGTTTAATGACTGCCATGCTCCTACTCTGGGTCTTTATGGGCATTTTTGCTGGCTACACTTCGGCTCGTCTATATAAGATGTTTAAGGGAACTGAGTGGAAGAATATTTCAATGAAAACTGCTATCATGTTTCCTGCCACAATCTTCGCCATTTTCTTTGTTTTGAATGCTTTAATCTGGGGGGAGAAATCCTCGGGGGCAGTGCCATTTGGAACCATGTTTGCTCTGGTATTTTTATGGTTCTGCATCTCAGTTCCTCTTGTCTTCGTAGGCGGTTATGTCGGGTTTAGGAAGCCAGCCATTGAGGAATCTGTGAAGACTAACAAGATCCCGAGACAGATCCCCGAACAAGCTTGGTACATGAACCCGGCTTTCTCCATCCTCATTGGAGGGATACTCCCTTTTGGTGCAGTCTTTATTGAGCTATTTTTCATCCTCACCTCCATATGGTTGCACCAATTCTACTACATATTTGGTTTCCTCTTCATTGTCTTCCTCATCCTCATAGTCACTTGTGCTGAGATCACAGTGGTGCTCTGCTACTTCCAACTGTGCAGTGAGGACTACAATTGGTGGTGGAGGTCGTACCTGACTTCAGGATCCTCTGCACTCTATCTCTTCCTCTACGCCGCGTTCTACTTCTTCACGAAGCTCGAGATAACGAAGCCGGTGTCTGGGATGTTGTACTTTGGGTATATGCTGATTGGTTCCTATGCTTTCTTTGTGCTGACTGGTACAATTGGATTCTATGCCTGTTTCTGGTTCACACGGCTCATCTACTCGTCGGTGAAAATCGATTGATTTCTGGGAGAAATGCTTCAAGTACTCGAGTTTTTGTTCATGGTAGCGAAGGAGGAAAAAGCTTCACTCTGGGATTGGAAAAGACAACAGCATCTCCTGGAAATTTCTTTCGAGTTTTTTTTTTTTCAATCTATTTTAGTATACAGGGTGTTTTTGGAGATTTTCCAGTTATTACTTTTCTGGCTCTTTGTTATGTTGTTTTTTTACTGCTCAATACACTTGGGAGAGAATTGTAAGCAACAGTTCCGATGTTACTCTCTTGTTATGATAATATAGTAATGCAGAAAGAAAAAAAGAAAAATTATGTGGCTCACCCTCAAATCTATTTATTATTATTATTATTTTTATTTTTATTAATTTATGATTTTAGCCATCGACTTTACACTAATAAAGATTTTGACATGGATTGGTGAGTTTAGACTTTCTGAATCACATTCAATTTCTATTGAAGCATATTATATTGTAAATTACTGTATTGTTTTGTGGGTTACCTGGTAATAAAGATATGAAGCATAAAGTTTTTTTTTTCTAGTTTAACAAATTTATGCATAACTAGTCAGCTATCCACTGGCAATAAAGTTGACCAATTGTGTCTTTAACTACTAATAACTACTTACCTATGATGTGGCACGTTGTTAAATAAAGAAATCCATCTAATTTAAAATTTATAACAAATACTTTATTGTGAAAATTTCATGAAAATCAAGTGTCAAGTTTAAATTTGTACAAACAATTATGTCATTAGTTGGTTTATCAATCTATATATAAAAAAGAAATTCATAATTTTTCATAGGAAGGACTAAATTTAAAAAAAAAAAAAAAATGAATTTCAAATTTAAAATTTTTAAAACTAAATTATCGCATACTTAAGTTTAACAACTAATATATTATCTATTTGAAAAATTGTTATAAACTCACAACTATATCGTATTTTAATGAAATTTCAAATGTCCCGTGTTTTCAATTTATGGTTCGGAAACTAGTTGCAGGTAATAAATTCTATCATCAATATTTTAATTATAATAACTCTTTAAAAATATTTCATACATAATCGAATATTTCAATTTTTATTGTCTCTAATAAGTTATTAATTTTTCATGATTGAATCCATTTTTTCTATCTTTGATTTTTTAAAAAACAATTGACATTCATATCATCTTTTCTCTTTTTATTATTAATGAAAAAAAGCCTAAAATTTTAGAATGTTATTTTAGAAATAGATAATAGTATTGGCCAAATCAAGAATACGACCGGGTAGATAGGATTGATCAGAGTTTCTTCGACACTTAAATGCGGCTGCATAATTAAAACTATAAAATTAAATGTGGTTAAATTAGAATACATTGAGAGTTTTTCTTGAGAGTTAAATTTATACGGTGTCTCAAGTTTCTAGATATGAATGAACTATACGGAATGAATTGGTGGTACTGACAATCGTTATCTTATTTGGTTGTAATTTATTTTAATTCCACGGTCACAGATTTGATCTGGAAAGTAACGAGGGTTTGTTGATCATCCTTCCCCAAATTTGTACCAAGGAGGGGGAGGAGCCCTTCATTTGATGCTGCTGTTGTCCTCTCATTATTATTATTTTTCAGAGACTTTAATTTGGGACTGAATTTGGTTTATTTGCTTTTTTAATTAGACTTGGGAATATAATTTGGGGAGTTTGTGGAATTGGGATCAAACATGTGGCAGTTATTTGCAGTTGGAGTTTGTTTCAAATCCTGCAAACCACCTTTGGGACTCGCTCTAATTTTTTTTTTTCTTTTTTTTTTTAATATTACCATATTTTAAACATCAAAAAAAAAAAAAAAAAACGGTATTCAATGTTTTAGTTGTTAAAAGAACTCATATAATATTAAATTACTTTTTTAGTTTGTGAGTGTCCGGATCACGAACACTTCGATCTATAGTAAATTATTTTTTAGATAGGTGGTTATCATATAATGAATCCAACACCTTTTATTTATTAAGTTATTTATGACACTTTTATCCATATAAGCCACTCTATGGTAGTTATATGATATAAAATTTACTTTTTTAGTTTTATTTTATTTCAACAACATAAGAGGTGGAAAATTCGATCTTCTACCCTAATGTATGTCAAAATTAGTTGAATTAGTCTCAGGTTAATCTTAAGTCAATTAAAATTCACACAATATTCAAATTAATATAATATATGAATTCTTAGTTTACCCATGTTTCAATCCTAAAATTTCTCAAAAAATCTCGTGTGAACAAATTGACATGATCAGTGAAACACGAACCCACAATTGCCTGATTAGAAGTCAAAGCCCACAATCTCCATAAATCTCATGTAAACAATTTCGTGATGGGCCTTTAGGCCTAACTATTGGGCTTGAATTCCATGACTTAGTTCACTAGACGAATTTGACCTGGTTTAATTTTGACCTAAATTCAAGATAAACCAATTTCTAGTCCAATTTAGTTTTAAGAAATATTATCTCAGAATTTAATTTAGTTTTGCCATTAAATTTAGAATAATGGCGTGACAATTTATGATTGGCCAAAATTTCTCAATCAATAACTATTGTTTCCTCTTTCATGATATAATAATATGTATCTCAAACACGGTTTATTATAACCACCATTTGAATAACCTGCATCTAAACACCATTTATCAAAATTCATGGTACAAAAATCTTTACTCTAAACACAATTTATAATAATTCTTCATTTATTATAACTTACAAGATGTTTGAGGGAAGGGAAATGAGAATGGTTACTGGGGGAATAAGAATTATGGAGAGAATAAAAAGAAGAATGATTATGGAGAGAATAATTATTTGTATTTGGAGTATCGAAAATGATTATGAGGAGAATGATTGTGTTTGGAGTGAAGTAAATGATTAAAGGAAAAATAAAATAATAGGTATGATGTGAGTGAAAAATAGTTATGGAGAAAATAAAAAGTTATGACAAAAAAAAAAAGTAGTTAGAAGAAGAATAAAAAGATGATTTAAAAAAAATGTATTTATGGAAACAATGATTCTTGGTGACTCAAAACACTAGGAATTATTATCATTCTCATTTGATACTCATGTCACAAATATCCTTTTATGGTTGATCTTACAATATTTGGATGTCAAAGAAATTCGAATAAAATTAATTTTTAAGTAGATAACTATTATAAATTGAATTCATCACATTAAGTATCTCAAATCACTCGAGGATGATTTCTTATGGTTTATCGATTGGTGCTTCAAATATGGTTTAAAAGTGTTTTCTCTCCTCTAAATAGTAACTTTCAATTTGGCATTTAATAGGTATTGAAAATATAGAAATGGGTGCCCATTGGGTACACCAAAATTCTACATTAAAGACATTGATGTTTGTTTCTTGATAAAAAGTTAGGTACGGGTGTCATTTCAAATGTGACATCACCTTTTACGGAAATTGAAAATGGGCATCCAAAATGTTGGCCCTCCATTTCAACTCAAATGGCTCCCAAATCTTCATTTTAACTAAACTCCTCATTTTAGTTTTATTCAAACCTTAACCTAATCCCTACCTATGTTTAATACTGACTTACTTTCTTTCTTTCTTTTTTTTAATGAAAAATGTCGATCAATCGATGATTTGATTGTGTTGAGCAAACAAAGTTGTCCAACATCGATATGAGATTTTTTGGGAGATGTCCAAAAACAAAGTCATGAGAGGTGATTCCCGAAGTAGACAATATCATATCAGGTGGAGATTTGTGGTTGTTTGTTGTCTCTAACAATTGGTATCAAACTCTTGACTTAGCGATGTGGGTGAAGACTCCCGATTAAGAACAAAGGAGGGGCGAGCCTATCGTTAGCTCAGTGTACTTTTTTCGAGGGGAGGTCTCCCCAATATAGACAAAGTCGATAAGATTCGAAGGATTCGAAGTGTACTTTGTTTGAGGGGAGGATTGTTGAGCAAACTAAATTGTCCCACATCGCTAAGATTAGAGAAAGATTTTGTGTATTTAAGGGCAACACCTCAATTAATATGAGACATTTTGGGAGATGTCCAAAAACAAAGCGTTGTCCCTAACCGATTGTTTAATATAAATTCAAGTAGTCTCTCTTCTTAACTTTTTACTAAAAAATGATCTATTTTTTTTCTTAATTCAAATTAATTGACTAAAGAAAAATGTCAATAACATTCATTTTAACTAAGAGATATTTAATTTTATTTACCTTTTCCTTTCTATGATTCACGTTTGTTTGAATATAAAGTTCGTGAGGGGTTGTTGAAAGATTGGGTCAATTTTATATTTGGATGGATTAACTTAAAACATTTCTCAATGTTTTTTATAAAACCTTCATAAATCCTTTAATTATAACATTACTTCTATTTCAACTACATGTAACTTTTCAATTTAAATATAATTCTTTTTGAACAATTATTTATAACTTTCGATCCAAGCAAAGTTTATGTCATAACCGCTCATAATTCTTTTATTTAAATAAAAGTTTTGTAACAATCACTTATAACTCATCGATCTAAACACATTTTTAACTCTTCAATCTAAACACATTTTTAACAACTCAATCTAAACATGTTTTATCTTCATCAAATTTCTCATAGCATTTACCTTTCATTTTCAAAACCTGTTATATCGAAACACACCCTTAAGCAATCAAACCAATTAAATATATAATAAATATGCAAAATTCATAAATGTTTGAACTAATTTTCAGACACTTTTATTATTTTTACAAGCTATATATAATATTATTGAAGCTCGGCTTCTTTTGATATATTATACGTAGCTAACTTAAATACATAAATAAAATGACTTATTTCGTATCAAAATGAGTTAAGATATTGGAAGTTTTTGAAACCAAACTCATGCACTTTTGAATGGCACTGTTGAAATAAAACATCAACAACTAAAAAAAAAAATAATAATAATAAAAAAAAAGTCAAAGCATAAGAAATGAAAACTATATTTTAGTGAAAATAAATTCAGCTGAATCAAAGGCTCAAGCCAAGCAGGGTGCCGTAACCTTGGGAAACAGATTTTAAAGAAATAAAGAAAAAATGCTAAAATTATTTAATAATAAATAAAACAGCTAATAACGGAATCACAAATTTTATTTTATTGTATTTTTGCTTTCTATTTGGAAAAAAAAAAAGTCATGTGAACATTTATGGAACTCGGACTTTTAAAAAGGTAGCGGCAAAAATAAACAAAATGAGAAAAAACAAAAACAAAATAATGGTGGGATCAAGGGATTGAAAGTGGAAAAAAAATAAAGGTTCTTTTAAAAAAAGAAAATAAATTATATTTATTTTGACTTATTTGGAATGGGCACCATTCAATTTCAACGGTGGAATTTTTTAATTAGTTTTTCTCTTTTTTCTTTTGACAAGAAATTCAATTATAAAAAGAAAAAAACTGATAAAAATAACAAAAGGGTACTTTTTCTCTTTTGAGTTTAAATAGTAAATAATATAATAAAATATTTGTTTTGAACAATTTAAACATTTTTAGAGTTACACGTGATTTCTATAAACATTTTAAAGTACATTTTAAGTTTATCTAAAATTTTGAGAACGATGTACATAATTCTTATTTAATCAAAATGTCTAAACTTCATTCACATTGTGAGATTAAGATTTTAATTATAAAATTCTAATACAATATAATAATACAATACAGTCAGAACCTACAACTATACATAATAAACATTCTTTATTCAAAACGGTTGAAACTAACCTGTGTGGCTCAACTAATGTTATTGGACATACCGTCAGAACCTACAACTATACATGATAAAAATTCCTATTTTTTAATAATAACAAATAATATTCCAATCACATCATCTCTAAATTATTATTGATTTATTTCTACAATTATGAAGAAATAAATTATAATTTATTAAGAATATTTGTAGCAAATGCACGCTTGCCTGCACGTGCGATATGTATTAAATAATAGAGATTAAGACTTCAAAGGAAGCAATGCCATTATGATTTATGAATTCCTTTGACTTGTCACCATCTTCCTTTTCCTCCAACGAGATCCATTTAGAACCATTAAATTCTTCAATTTTTCTATTGAGAAAAATCCATTTATATCCATAAATTTTGGGGTGGTATAAATAAAAAAATATACATGAACTAATAATAGTATTAATTTAAACCCTACTTTTTTAGAGTATATCAATTTGACGAATAAGCCAGAACATAGAAGACAAAAAATAAAAAATAATAATAATAAAATAATAATAATAAAATAAAAAAAAATAAATAGTGTAACATTTTAGAGCTCGTTTATAAATCTTAAAAACAAAATATACACAAAATTATATGACTTTATAATTTTAAATTAGATGATTTATTTTGGAAATTTGTTATGTATACCAATTTTATGGTATTCTATTAAAATTATAATACATTTTTATCAAAAAATCATTTTATACTAAAATTCTGAGTGATTGAACTCAATCGAACTCAATCAATAACTAGTGATTGAACTCAATCAGTTTATCAAGTGATTGAGCTCAACTGATTGAGTTCAATCACTAGTTATTGATTGAGTTCGATTGAGTTCAATCACTCAGAATTTTGGTATATGTGCAATTATTTTCAATTTTGTGCTATAGATGTAATTTTTTAGCCAATTTTTGTTACACATGAAAAATTCTCATTTATTTTCAATCAATTTCCTATATTAGATGATGGAGGACTCCAACTAATAACGTTCTGATTGAAGATACATGTCAATTATAGCTAAACTAAATGAATTTGGTTATATATAAGTGATTTAAAATTAAAAAAAAAAAACACCATAATAATAAAATTCAAGTTTGAATTATTTGTTAAGTGAAGTAAACGATACCCAATTTGGATTGTGTGATCTAATCTCACGTTCAATGATATATATATATATAGAGAGAGGATGGTCAAGGGTTTCTAAATAATAAAAGAAAATAGATCCGATATTTCACCTCTGTCACATTATTAATTACATAATTACATCTCAATAAACTAATTAAAAACACCTATTTAGCTACATGAAAGATACGTACCATTGATATTACCCAAATAGAACCGACTCTCGAAATTCTAAAGAGGCACTATATTTATTATCTTTTTTCCAATAATTTTCTATATACAAGTAAAAGTTGACCTTGTTTGATAAGGACAAGATAATTCAACTTAACAAATTCGATTTTTTTTTTTTTTTTGAAACAATAACAAATTCGATTTGGCTTGGACCTCTTCCTATAAATTAAAATATATTATATTCTAAATCATATATTTATCAATAGAACCCAAAGAGTGATAGAACAAAATTTTAGAATTTAACTAGCAATAAATTGAATCGGCCCTAATTGAATTTTATCTGATAAAATTCAATCTGATTGGATTCAATTTAAACTTTTTTTTTTTTTTTTTTTGCTATAAATGAATCAATTTTTATTTTTATTTTTATGTGTTATATGTGAAAATATTTTACTATTTTTTTTTTATTATATATGTAAAATCTCCTAAACTATATCACTTACTAGAGAAAATTCATTTAACAAATTAAAGTAATTGATAAGATAGAGAAATAATATACTATGATTCTGTGAAAATTATTGTGTTAGTGTCACATTAAATATACACTCAAATCAACCTATTGAGTTAAAAAAATTGGACCTTTTTTTTAAAAAATATTCATTAAAACTATTTTACAAACTGATCTAGAAAGGCACTCAATTAAAAGAGTAAATTAAAATAAGGAAAAGTCCAGAGTTAAAAGAGTATAAAGTTGAGAAATTGAGGTAATTAACACATTGAGCAATCTTAATAATCATATATCATGAAAGTTGGTGTAAATATGGAGTAGGTATGGAAGAAAAGAGAAATATATGGGTGGTTAACAATATATATATGTATGGAGGGCATTACTAAGAATTGTGTTAGAGAGAATAGAGGGTCAAACAAACAGCTAATGCCACTACCAATAGCCCTAATAAAAAGGAGCTTCCCATTCCCAATTTCAATGGATGATTTTAAGGACCACACTCATTTCTAGAGGGGTGGGTGCATTTATGATATTCATTCTCATTTTCTTAACCAACTCTCATAGCTTTTACTCTACTCTCGAAGAATAGTAGCTCAATGATATCAATGTATTTTTATGACTAAGAAATATTATTAGTTCAAAATTTGCATCCTTTAATTATAATTTGAAGGGTAATTAGGTCATATCTTCCCACATAACCTATATTTTGGATTAAAGAACAACAAAATTTAGTCCAGATTAAATTATATAGACTTAAAAATACGTCAAGTCATGATTTAAATTGCTCCCTTATAGTTGAACTTATAATTTTTTTACATCATTTTTTATTTCTTTTTTCTTTTTTTTTTTTGTCACTTTCTTTCTTACCAGAAGGAAAACATCTCTCTGGTGACATGATCTTGTATGATCAGAGTAACTCACCTCTCTGTTGTTAGAAGAAAAAAAAACATTTTTTAAGTTTGACATATATTACAACTTATCCAATAAAATTGTACCACGTGACTAGATGGCAGGAGATAGGTGCAGTCCAAACTGCACCATATATTTTCCAACTTATATTTAATTTTAAAATTTTGGTCCACACCCCCAACTTGCACCACTCTATTTAACTCTCTTTCACTCACTCCACCAATTTCATTATTGACTCATCAAACACTTCCCCACTCAACCACCTAACTTCCTCTCTTTCTCTCAATTCCAAGTTCATGCATAACTTCTTTCCTTTGAGGGGTGCAACAATGGCCTCCCTCCTCTCAATTCTTATCGTCATTGTTGCCACCGTCGTTGTCACCGCTCTGCCCGAACGTGAGCGTGACCGAATCACCTCGCTCCCCGGGCAACCGCCGGTGGCATTCTCCCAGTACTCGGGCTACGTCACAGTCGACCAACGACATGGCCGAGCTCTCTTCTATTGGTTGACCGAATCCACGTCTCTTCCCGAGAAAAAGCCTCTAATCCTTTGGCTCAACGGAGGTACGTACGTAACTAGTTAAACTAACTCATTATTTCATTAATGTACCTTTGTTATCAAAGTTCTTCACGGGTGGTTAATTATGGAAATTGAGATGTGTAAATATATAATAAAGAACTCACACCAATCACCACCCATTTCATTAATGAATTATAATGTAGTTAATTATAACAATAGCCTCCTATGATACAAATAAACATATAGATATGAATTATATTATATAATATAATGTCACACAATAATTTTAAATTTAAGTCAAGAGAGAGATTATGGGAAAAAGGTGGCCCTCTCTGTATCTATCTACCTTATCTGAATCTGCAAGAAACCAAACCAACCAAGTTTTGAATTGTGTGATGTGTCTTTTAAGTTAAAGGGCATTTAGGAGTTTATATCTACCAGAGGCGCAGTTTAGCAAAAACAGCCTTGAGTTTGCTAAAGTGTGCCATGTTGTGAAACGCACAAGACTTTTTTTTCTCTTTTTTTTTTTTATTTAGAAAAATGGGAAATGAAAACTATTTTACTTTATCGTTCTTAAATGTCCTAAGTTTATGGTCATGTGTCGAAGATAGCTACACTAATATGGAGCCTTAAGCATGTGAAGTTCTTACAACTAAGCCATCCAAAATGAATGTACATTTTATTAGTATAGATAGTATAAATAAATTCTTATAAATATTCTTAACCATAACTTTCGTATCTTTTAGATTTTTCTTATTCATTTGTGATATAATTCATTCATATGCTTCGTTACTACCTTGGATAGTCACGAATTTCAAAAAAAAAAAAACTTGGGGGCGTAAGAGTAAAGTATTTTTCATTTAAAAAAAAAAAAATAGAAATGTGGGTTTTATGAAACCATGCTCTGAGAGAGAAGTGGGCATGAGTTTTGAGACCACTTGGTTTTGTTGTGAGAAATTGAGAAGTGGAATTTCTTTTGTTTTGGATGGAAAAATTGTTAGCTTATTTATTTATTTTTTTAGTTCAATCATAGATGAAAGGATTCGAATTCATCATTTTTTTTTATTATAGACATACCCTTGATATTACTCTCATTAAAAATAAAATATAAAAAATAAAAAATAATTTTTTTTTTTTTTAAAGTGAGATTTTTGAAAGTGAACGACAAAAAGGTCAAAATCATCACTACTTTTGTTTTGCTTACTTACTCTTTGTCTCTCTTGAATCTGTTTTGCCTCTTTTGTTTCTATGCCTAAATAAAATATGCTTCTTTTTTTTCTCTCTTTTTCTATCATGGTATATGCTATCTTCTCTGCACTTATTCTTTCTTTGTGGTGGTGATCATGTCTCTTTTTGGTATTTTAAAGTTCTTTTGTTTTTTGTGTTAGCCTTTTAGAGTTATAGATAAAATGTATCACATGTTTGCTATTTTAACTTTTCTAAAAAGATTGAACTTCAATTTCAACTCTGGCCAAAATTTTATTGGCCATGAAATGAGAGTTGATGGGTTTAGTGTAAAAGAGCTAATGCATTGATATCACCTATACTTTTAAAGTCACCTATACGATTCAATTTGAGCCACATTCAATATTCTCTAACAAATAAAAATATATAAAAGTAAAATGTAATTCAAATTGGACCACATATATGGATTTCAAAATATAACATCTTCTAAATTCCTCTAACGTCAACTATAATAGAAGTTGGAATTTGAAGTGATACTAACTCATACAAATAAACATAAAAAAATAAATTCTAAATTTATGAAATCATCACAAGCTGGTATAGTACAAGTTGGTAAAGTGATCAAATAAAGATTAAAAACATTTATTAAATGCTTAGAGAGAGTACGTTTTTTTTTTTTTTTTTTTTTTTTTTTTTTAAATGAAGAGAGAGTAAGTCTAACCTATGACCTAAAAAGTAATTTCATACCAATTACCTGACAAACAAAAGTAATAGAAGTATGCAAATAATTTTATTAAAAAAATAAAAAATAGAAGCGCTTTTGAGTAAGTATTTTAGAAGGGGAAAAAACATTAAATATTATTTTTATAAAAAGCCCTTTTTGAAGGTTTGATGGTATAAACAGGGCCAGGATGTTCATCAATAGCATATGGAGCATCAGAAGAAATTGGGCCATTCAGAATCAACAAAACTGCTTCTTCTCTTTATCTCAACAAATACTCATGGAACATAGGTCTGCTTCTCCTCTAATTTCTCCCTCTTTTAATAAATATTTCACTACAAAAATGAAAACCCCTCATTTTATCTCCAGATGCAAATCTGCTGTTCCTGGAATCACCAGCTGGAGTTGGATTCTCCTACACAAACACCACCTCCAACCTCGAAGACACCGGTGATAACCGTACCGCTCAAGATGCTCTTATTTTCCTCGTCCGATGGATGTCCAGATTCCCACAATATAAATACAGAGAATTCTACATTTCTGGGGAGAGTTATGCAGGTAAATCAACCCCTGGTCAAATTTAATCTTTTCAAGACGTTCTCAAACAATAGCAAAATTATGATATTTTCGACGTAATTTTGCTGCTGTAGGACACTATGTCCCACAACTAGCAAAGGCGATTCTCGACTACAACAAAGCCAACTCCAAGTCCTTCATCAACCTCAAAGGCTTCCTTGTAAGAACAGAAAATTTGTAGGACAAGGATTGTTCCCAAGTATTATAAGAACCAATTGGATTGTAACAAAATTATGAATATGGCAGGTGGGAAATGCAGTAACAGATACAAACTACGACGCCCTTGGAACGGTAACTTATTGGTGGACTCATGCTATGATATCAGACACAACATACAACTCCATTCTCAAGCACTGCAATTTCACCTCAGACAAGACTTCCGAACCATGCGACAATGCCGTTGGCTATGCCATGAACCATGAGTTTGGAAATGTTGATCAGTACAGTATCTACACTCCAAAATGTCCAACCGTGATGCCAAACAACACGGTGGCCACGGCAGGGGCGGCCACTATTAGATTCAAAAACTCTCTTCTACGGCGGAGGGTGACCGGTTATGATCCATGTACCGAGAATTATGCAGAGAAGTACTATAATCTTCCAGAGGTTCAGTTGGCAATGCACGCCAATGTTACTAGAATTCCCTACAAATGGACTGCTTGCAGGTGGGTTTTCCATAGCTCACCATTTAGGCCAAAACCTATTTAACTCTTTCACCTAATAAAGTTTTGTTTTGTTTTTGTTTACCTTTTTTGGGTGTCAGTGACATTCTACTTAAGAACTGGAAGGATTCCCAAGAATCCATGTTGCCCACATACAAGGAGCTAATTGCAGCTGGTCTCAGGATATGGGTTTTTAGGTTAGACTTGAAAAGCTCTAATCTGTCCAGTGTCAACATAAATCCTTGTTTCTCATTTCATTTCCTTTTCCCAATTCATTCTCTGGTCTTTCATCACATATAGTCATATACACTAAAATTGAAGGGAAGAGAAGGGAAGGTTCTACATAAATTTACCTAAGTTCCAAAGTAAAAGAGAGGCTAAACTTATTCAAATCTTGAAGAGTGGTAAAAATTTGTGTGTAATGATGTGACCTTTTCATGTGAAAAAAAATGCAGTGGGGATACAGATTCAGTGGTTCCAGTGACAGCCACCAGATTCGCCCTCAACCATCTCAGCCTTCATATTAAAACTCGCTGGTATCCATGGTACTCCAGAGGACAGGTTACGTATAAAAACTCTAATTGTTTTGTTTTTAATTTGAATGAAAGACTTTAAAACCTGGCCCGAACAGTCACGGATATCAAAAAAAAAGAAAGGCTTTCTAAATAAATGGGAATGTATTTGCAGGTCGGTGGATGGACAGAGGTTTATGAAGGGCTAACCTTTGCCACAGTGAGAGGAGCTGGCCATGAAGTTCCATTGATCCAGCCACAGAGAGCTTTGACACTTTTCAGATCCTTTCTATCAGGAAAACAACTCCCAAAATCTTGATTTATCTGCAATGAAACAGATCAATGAACAGAGAACAAGAAACTGGTCATTTGTCTCGTTTCTAGATATTGATCATTAATTTGCCATAATTCCAGTGCAGAACAGTGCTGAGAGTTAGTGAGCTAGAATTGTATTCATTCGACAACTTATATTGGATACATCGAATCAATGCTATTACCCATTTCAAATCCGCAGATGAAAAGGTTGAACTATGATTATTTTTCTGACATTTTTCGGTGATTACCCCCTGCAAAGTTGAAGATTAAGCTTTTTCTTTGCAAGAAATCAAACGCATACATTGTCAATTTAAGCAAACCGAAATGGTAGTGTCGATGTCGCTTCTACAGAAGTTTCCAAATCGAAATCCTGTTTCTCATATCATTTTTTTGATTCTTTGTTCTGATTCCACAATGAATATCATAGCTGTCTTGTTTACATTCAGACATGGAGAACAAGGTTCCCAAACATTTAGTTCAACAGTAAGAAACTAGAATAGAATTTGTTGCCAAGGTCAGATTACAATTACATCTTCCCACTGCCGCACGATTTACAAAACTGAAGCTCGACAGACATGAAAGGTCTACTTCAATCCCTCACTGAGCCCCTGGGGCATACCTAAGCTCTGGGCAAGATCGCTCATTCTTTGCTTCATGGCCTGAGAATCAGAGGACCAACGGTTAGTTAAGCAGAAACCAAGACTTGGTAATTCAATCACTATCGGAACTAGTCTAACCTGAACGCTCTTCTGGTGTGCATCCTGATATGCTTCAGTAACTAGAAGAGACAGTTTCTGCATAAGAAAGTAAAGCACTGAATATTTTGAATATCAATCATTGACAATCAGAAATCTTAAATTATGTTAGAAACCCACCGATCAACCCAAAAGCTTAAATTGGTGGATTGTGGTAAATTTAATTATATCAACCAACACTCCCCCTTCACTTGTGAGCTTTGAAATTTGTGGAGGCATTTGAGAGGAATAAAAAAAAAAATTAGATAGGTCAAGAGATACAAAGTTCGAGAGGTGGCTAGATTTAAAGCCTCCTTGTGGGCGCCATCCATTAGATTACTAATTTACTAGGTCCTATTATTGTTGATTGAAGCCATTTTCTATAATCAGGGTCGTCGTAGTCGTAGCCTTTTTGTCGGGGCTTGTTTATTTGTATGTCTATGTATGTTCTTTAATTTTCTCAATGAAAGCCATAGTTTCTTACCCCAAAAAAAAAAAAAAACTAGCGACCATACTTCTACAATGTTACTGCCAACAATGATCTTTTAATTCAATTAATGGCTGTCAATTTATTTTGAGCCAAGTTCCAATGCAGGCGGGCCCAAGTCACACAGCCATTTTTCAAACTCATGAGGTGTTAGAGTCATACTTCCACTGGGCACCAATATTGAAGAAGATATATCCCATGCTTGGATTGAGGACGCGACAGGACAGGTAGTGCAGCATTATGCTGTGACTTAAGGATGTAAATATAATGCCAAAGGTAGCATAACTCTACCGGCATCTTGTACGACTTAGTAACCATAAGATTACAGGTTCGAATCCCCCTTCCCCCAATATTGTTGTGTCAAAAAAATGATGTAAATATAATAAGTTCAATATGAAAATGCGTATTTCAAGCAATGCAATTTCAAATGTTAGAGTGCACTACAGTATAGCGAATACTCACTTCTGGTCCTAATTCCATTGCAGCCTGGGTGATCTCTGTGCGAAGAGGTTGCTGATTCCCGGATAATGTCACCTAAATTGGTCGACAGAAAAATATGAGGTGACATGAAAACATGATATGAATCCATTCTATAATTAATACCATAGTTATCAATATATCCAATGGAAACGCTATGTTAAGCCTTGCATGAAAACAATTGACAATTGTCAGATGTCTCAGATCCACAATCTTTTGTTGCAAGTTCAATGCTTCTATAGCTATTTTCATAAATCCTGATCTTCTCTCTTTTGAAATTCCCTGAACTTTCCATGTCCATGAGGATTAACGCTGGAACTATCGATTAACACTATAAGAAAAGTGCATAACAATTAACATCTGAAGAATATAGCCTCAAAAGGTTTTAAATCCACGGCAACCAGATTGAATATAAGGATTTTTTCTTTTTGGGAAGAGATTGAATATAAATAAATTGTATTCACTACTTTATCATCTTAAAACAAAGTAACACATAAACGCAATAATAATAATAAATGAGGCATTTCTCTGGAAGCTGTACTTAATTACTTTTTTTTAAAATAAGGGTAATCACGCTCGTCTCTAGGCCAGACACCGAAAGACATCGAAGGAATGGAGACACGAGAAGTATCTACAAGTGAGTTTCAAACCTGGGACTTTGAGGGAAGCACACCTTTAAAGCCCAAGTCTTCGACCATTGCGTCACTCCTTGGGGTCTGCTGTACTTATTTACTATCCACCAAATTCAAGAGGGAAAAAATATTTTACAATCTTAAGCAAGATTCTAACACTTCACTTCACTAACAACCTTCGAAATCACACATAGTTATGGTCCAAAGTGGAAACGAACTTGATACAAGAGAGAAAGGCAGAACATACCTTTATTAGCTCTCCTTCACAGTAGCCATCAAACTCGGCCCTGGAAAACAGAAACATGGAAGGAAAAGAAAAGTTCAACTTGATAAAAACATAGAAAAACCTCTTCAAGTAACAATATGTTTATTGAACTTGTTTAGTCTTACACTGCAAGTTCTTTTTGTACACGCACTGCCTCTACTTGGACAACCTGTTGCGCTGTCCTCACAGTCTCATATAACTTCTGCATGTTTCCAAATATTCCTGCCTAAGAAAAAGTTAGCATGTAAGTAACGTTAGTTCACCACGGTCCTCGGCCTTGCAAGGAAAAGTAATTTTCAGTCACTCAGCCTTGAGAGACATTTGTGTTTGGCCTCTAAGTTACAGAAAATGACAAATTTATTGTGCATGATTAAAATTCTATTGTAGATCAAAATTCTACCTTTGAAGGCGCATCATCACTCTTTTCATCATTCTCCTTTTTCCCTCCAAATATACCACAAACACAAAGAGATCTATTATTTTTCTCAACTTTCCAAGGACCATAAGATGGGATCCGCGCACCAACTATATTCGACATTGAACTTAGGTTACCTGTAAGAGGCACCCGGAAATGGATAAAATATATATTAGTAAGTATAATGTGTACAATCAAATGTCTCAAAAAGTGTACTTCATCTCCAATTTCTAATAAAATTTTGGAAATAAACCAGGACTTTGCAGGTTCATACACATTTCGATTGTCCAAAGTATTACACATTCAAAATTATAAAAGAAAACCACTACAGTTTTAAACCTTCTTGCACCGCTAAGTCATACAACGTTAATATCTTACCTTGTTGAGGAGTTCTATTGAAGTAGCCGTAGGTTGGGGATTTATTCAGTTCTGACATTGGCACTATCAAATATACAACCAGCTTCAATTCAGGTTACAAATTAAGAATCAAACTTGAGCAATTCATTAAATTTCATGTCTGAGTATAGAACTCTTGCTCAGGTGGATAATCTAACATTTAACTCTAGAGGTAAACAGTTTTGAGGCTTATCCAAACTTATTAAATAGTTTTCACGTTAATTTCCCAGATCACATTCTTTTTCTTTCATGTTCTGTATACAATTACAGTACACATAAGTACATAACGCATCTACCTTAGTTCAAATCAAGAAAATTTCCCCATTTATCAAACCCAACTTAACTTTGATTCTACATTGCGAAGGTCCCAAGGGATGGTGCGGTAGTCAAAAGTTTAGACTTTGAAGGTGTGCTCCCTCAAGGTCCCAGGTTCGAGAGACACCTTCCATGTCTCCATTCCTTTATTGTCTCCCGGTACATGGGCCTAGGGACGGGCATGGTTACCCCATAAATAATGGGGTAAAGCTCCAAATTGTTGAGAATTTGGCAAAATATTAACAAAGTTTGTCCCACATGGAAAGTTTTGACAAAATATTGGGAAAATTGTCCCACATTAGAAAGATGCAAGAATGTGGTGTGCTCCAAGCATTATAAAAGGAGTGGTTGACCTTGAATTCAAGGCATCCCAATTAGAATCACTTTAAGCAAGTGTACTAACTCTTTTGTATATGAAAGTTGAGCAAAAGTTGTGATTAGTATAAGCTTTGAGGAGTGTTTTTTATAATTGGGGTCGGGGAGAGAATTCTGTGTGATTGTAATAATTTTTCACAAAGTAGAAGTTCTTTCTGTCCATGTTTTTTTTCTCCAATTTCGAGTTTTATAACGTAAATAATTGGGTTCTCTATTTTTTTCGTTTCCTTTTAATTTCTCAGTATTTTTCGACTTATTCCTCCTGTAATTAGGGAAGGTTTTTTCCCAACACAATTTCCCGATTTCAAAAAAAAAAATTATTGATCAGAAATGAACCAAACCCATTCAATTAAAAGAACTGAGGAAACCGCCGGACAGTTTAATCTAATGTCAAAACTTCAAGCGATCGTAGAATCTTCCTCATGAACTACGCAACTCCAACCAACCGCGCCAACTTAGATCCGTCCATTCGATTAAGTGGCTACAACATAGCTACATAATATTCAATACAGAACCAAATTCTAAGCAACCAATTCTATTCAGAGACAAAACAATCAACCTAATACATACAATCAATTTCCTAGGTCTAATCCGCAAACAGAAAATTAAGAAATTCAGAGAAAAAAAGAGTTATAGAATGGTACTGACTTCGATTTTTCCAATCAGAAATTGCTCGAAGATTTGAAACTTGAGCACTCAGAGATATTGTCGACGCCATTGCTCAAAGCTGTGAATTGCTCAGGAGAAAGTCGAGAGGATAAACTATAAAACTAGATTTTTGCTTTGAGAGACGAAGCCTAAACCTCACCTGCAGGTTATATTTTAAAGGACTGACTAATAAAAAAACGCCACGTTGCTTAATATTTGTTTCAAATATAAAAGATTAGGTTCACTTTAATTTTTTTTGTTTTTCATTTTTCAAAATTACCACAACAAAAATAATCAATTTTTCACATAAATGATTTTCACTACTTTATTACTTTTACATTTCAATAAATAATAAATTTTAGTCGTGTATTTTGAGCTCACCTTTTTCTTTTACTTATTTCTTCCAAAAATAAATAATGACTCCATCAATATATTTAGAGAATTTGCACTCTATACCAAATTTCTTACCCCACATTAAAATTATATAGCAACATTTTAAAAATATTGCAAATATAGCAACTTTTTTTTCCAGATACTATTGATAGATTCTATCAGACACTATTGATGGAGTCTATCAGACACTATTGATGGAGTCTATCAGACACTATTGATGGAGTCTATCAGACAGTATTGATGGAGTCTATAAAATTCGATTTTGCTATATTTACAAATATTTTCATTTTTTTGCTATTTATGTAATTTTTTTGCCTTATTGTAATATACATGCAAATTCCCCATATATTTATATTGTAATTTAAAGATAATTTAGTCATTTATCTTATTTATAATGTTATTGACAATGTTGTTATCGTATGAATTTAAACCGAGCATTATTATAGTTTAAACTATCACGTGACTTAATTAGTCAAAAAGATATTAGAGTACATAAAATAATGTGTTCAATCTATAGTGACCACCTAATTAAAAATTGTTTTTTTATAATTTTATTGGCATTTAAATATGTATGTCCCGCGACATTAGTTAGTTAAGGTGTGAGATTAAAATATTTGATTTAAAAATATATATGTTAAATAAAAATTGCACTCAAAACCTAAACTAAAAAAGAATCACTAATAATTATATTTTATGGGGTGTTTGAGGTAAGACAAGCAATGATAATCAAGGAAAAGACGAGAATATGGTTGGAAAATACGAGAATATGAAAAACCTATTGATTAACTATGTATGTTTAAGGGAAAGAATGATTACCGTCCTTCCTTTTATTTCTTTTTTTTCAGGGATCGAAGGTGTGATGCCAATGTTGAACTGATTTAAAATCAAATAATGAAATCATTGTACCACTAACTTATTTAGTGAATAATTATTATATTATAAATTATTATTTTTTTACCAATTTTGTTGATATCTAAATATTGTAGAATAAGACCTATGTTCCATAACAATAACAAAGATGGGTGCACACCGATTGAGAAATGTGTACAAAAAATAGAAAGAAAAAAAAAAGAGAGAGAACTAGAGTCTCTATAATTGTTCCATTTCTCTCACTACCTAGGTCAGAGTTGTAAATTTCTCAAACTAAAAAGGAAAAGAATTCACAATAACTTTTGTGACATGTATCTTGGTAAGTTTGAATGCTCAAATTCAAATATCATTGTTATTAAAAAATAATAATAATGATAATAATTTTAAAAAAAACTCAAATATAATTTTTTGAATTAAAGGAAGCTAGAAAAACAGATAGTTGAAATTTGTTGCAGATCAGGAAACCAAGAATCAGGACTCGGCAGCTTTTCTGGAATAACTTCCTTTGATCAGTCTCTAAAAACCAGACCACACCCCTCAAATCAAGCCCATGTTCTATAATTTTTAATTATTTCTCAAGCCTTTTTATTCATAATTTTGAGCTTCACTTACTTTTAAGTTTCAACTTTAATTTAAAGATAAAGTTGATAAGGATGACAATTCTACCTGAATTTGAATCTTCATCTTCACATTAGAGTAATATTGTTCATTTTGGACCTAAACCCTCATGACTTTGTTTTGGGCTTCCCCAAAATGTCTCATATCAATGGAGATGGTTGTCGTCACTTATATATCCATGATCTTTCCCTATTCTAACTAATGTGAGATACTTTGTTTGCATCCCAACAATCTTCTCCTCGAACAAAGTTCCACTAAGCCTCTTCGTAGGCTCAACTTCTGATTCGGCACCCGAGGAACTTCTGATTCGGCACCCGAGGATTCAATCCTCCCCTTGAACAAAGATCCGAACCTCCCTTCAAATAGTTAATTCGTTTCCTAGTTCAATAGAACGGATTTTCTGCAACGACTATTGTATCCGACTAACTCCTCTTCTACTGCGAGTACACCTAACAAGTTTGTTTAGCTCACATCCAAACTAAACTCCTCTTCTCTTAAGAGTACACCGCTAGTCTGGTAAAGCTACCACAATGATCGTCATCACTTATATACCCATAATCTTTCTCTTCTAACTAATGTGGGATACTTTGTTTGCATCTGAGCCCAAGTATACAAAACTATCACTAACCATTGTTAATTTTGGTTATTATTTTTTAAATTATCACAGTTAAACCTGATGTTAAAGTTTATTCATATAAAATTGAATCAATTGATATAGCTTACATTATTGTTTTAATATCACATTTTATCTATACTTGACAAAAATTGAGTTTTATTGATAGTTGGGTGAAATGTTTACCTCATAAAATATATTAATAAAAACAACTTTTTGTTGACAGAGATCTTAATTGGATCATGTACACATGTGAGTGTAAAGTAAGGAATTTTAAAAATTAAAGATAAAAATGGACAATTACCTAAACTACCTAAAGAACTACCAAATTTAGATTATCCCAAAAAAAATATCTCAATTTAAGGACTTAGATGGTGTATATGCCCACAATTGTTGAGAATCGTTAATAAATTTAAGTGTTTATAAGATAGGTAGAATACTATTTTTATTGTCAATTAATTTTGAGGTGAATACTTAGGGTATGGTATGGTTATTTATTCTTGATTAAAAATGTTGCATGAATACCGATTTTAGGGATCAAACACGAATTGATTTATAAAACAAACAATAAAATCATTGTGTATCACTGACTCATTCAATAATGATGTAACATAAATTAAATATATGACTCTTCTACACATTTATGTGTAGATGATTTTACTCTCAACACATTACTTTTTAATCATGAATATTTTTTATTGGTTGAATTATATTTATGTTATGGTTTTATTTGAATTCTTTGAGCTATAACTCTAAACTTCAATTATATTCACAAATTACATATTATATTTTATTAAGTTCATGACGTGACATGCTCATTAATGCATTTAATTATTTGCCACACCACACTAATTCATCCCAACCTTATCCAATAAGGCAGACTACTCTAAGTTTTGTTAGTATCATTAATGATAGTAATAATAATTCCATTAAAAAACATAATCAAACTTTTTAAAATTCATATTAAATGTTAAAAAACTATACTTTATTGGTTAAAAAAAAGCTCCTTAAATGTTGAAAATGCAATGTGAAATCCAATCACAAAATGGGGATTCTGTTTAAAACCCAACAAATTAGGGTTTGAATTGACCCATTCCTAACTGGAGAAGGATATGCTCATCTGCAACTCACAACAAAACCATCACAATTCTATTCATTTAATTGGATGGGGAAAAAAGGCAACAAAGAAAAAAGAAAATTGCAACTCTCTCTTGAATTTACCACTTTACCCCCACACCAAACCAGAAGCACTTAGGGCAACTTGGTCCTTTGCCATTGACATGAACCCAAACCCAATTTAGCCCTCCTACGTTACCAGAATCTTTGAAAAAATATAGTTTTTTTTTTGGGAATTTGCATGTATATTATAATAAGATAAAAAAATTGAGTAAATAACAACTTTTTGAAAATATTTGCAAATCTATCAAAATCAGATTGATAGACTCCATCAATAATGTCTGATAGACTCCATCAATAGTGTTTGATAGAATCTATAAAAAAAAAGTTGTTATATTTGCAATATTTTTAAAAAGTTGCTATAATTCTAATGTAGACTAGGAAATTTGTGCGCAAAATCCCTTTTTTTTTTTTTTTTTATTATTGAGCGTTACATTGTAACTAACTTTTGACTTTTTTATTTATTTATTTTATTTATAATAATAGTGAAAGAAAAATGATTGAAATCTATAATTTTATAATTATTAGATTGTACAAGATATCATTACAACCAGGCTCTTCTTGCACTAACTTGAAAAATGTATCTCAACTTCATAGTTAATAGAATTATGAAATTACTTATTAAAAAGTAGTTATATGGTGATACTAAAAAGGGTGATTGAGACAAAAGTTTAAAATTAGAAGACATAAACCAACTCAAACGGTATCAATGTACACTTAATGACTTAGGAGTTTTGGGTTTGAGTCTCTCTCATCCACAATTATTGTAATTTAAAAAAAAAAAAAAAATAGAAGACATAAATAATTTTCTTATTATTGACAATTATTTTTATAATCACTATTTACTCTCTTTAATCTTGACTCTTATATCACTTTTCATTTTTATATAACCAATATCTAATCATTCCTAAGCAAATATTTTATTTTTCATACTCATTATATATATCACAAATAAAGGCAATATTTTCTTATAATCATTTCCTAGTTAACAAATATTTTTATCATTCTTTTCATCCAAAATAAAAATAATTATTCTCATTTTTAATTATTTCTTCCTTTATTCTCTCCATATTTATATTCTCTACAATCATATTTAATTCTTATGTCCCAATATTTATAGAAAAAATGGTCAAAGTTAGTGGCATTTTGGTAGATTCGATGGCCCTGCTAAGAAAAAATAATTTTATATAAATTTGTATCGCAGATGCTAAAAATAACTAGGGGTATTTGAGTAATTTGATAATAAATAGACCTGCATAATAATAATGGGAAACGGGGAAAAGCATCCACCCATATGTCTGATCCATGAATATACAGAGAAGAAAAGATGACGATGAAACAAAGAACCCAACAACATCACAACAACTCCCAAAAAAAAAAAAAAAAAACTCGGTCGGTAACCTAATAATTTATTGTTTGATAGAAATTCAACTCAACATGTCATAGATTCAATCCATATTTGAATCGTACTTCTAATTTGTATTTTAAAAAAATTATAAAATTTTTTTTATACAACAAATTGGGAGAAAGAGATTCCAACCTATAACTCGTGTTAGTGTAACAGATGTCGTTTGAGCTATACTCTTGAGCAAAAAAAACTATAAAATTAGGTGCAGTTTCAACCAAACAAACCCTAACCCCTTGTAAAAAAAAAAAAAAAAAAAAAAAAAACTTATTTTCTTGTGTGTCTGTCTTAGAGAAGTCTATATTACTCTGTTCTTAGAGAGAAACTTCACAGAGCCCATCAATTTCTCTTTTCTTGACACCCTTTTAATGGCCCATCTGGACCAAAGCAAAGAGAAATAGATATGTGTTAATGTCCTGAAACCTAACCCTTTCAAATCAAAATGGCTGTTTCTTTTCTGCATCCATCCATCCATCTTCATCACTGTCTCTCAAAAGAGCCATATTTTTCCACCACCGAGTTATGTGGCCTTTTTTGGGTTCTTTGTTGGCTCGGTCAGAGCTCACACAGAGAAAACAGGAACCCAAGAACCTTCCTTCCCCTTCAATTTCTCTCTCTATTTCTCTCTTTTTCTTCTTTGTCCTTTGTCTCTCCACACCCACTTTCCCTATTTTCACCCCCCACTCTTTCTTCTTCATTACTAATCTCTTTCTTCACCTTTTGCCTCTTTCCCCTTCTGGGTTCTTGTTGTTTTCTTTTCATTTCCATCTCTTATGAAGAAGATCATGAAAGGGGCTGCCTTTCAATACCCTTCTGTGTTTCAGGGTTCCAAGGCTAGATTCAAGCATCAGACTTTGCTTCAAGATTATGATGAATTGGAGAAGGTAAATTTGTGGGGTTTCTTTCTTTTTGATTGTTTCTATCAGATCTGGCTTTCTTTTGATGGGGGTTTTCATGTTTTCATGTTTTCTTGAGATCTTTTGAGATTTGGGTTCTTTCTGTTTTGATTGATTGGTGTTTCTGATTTGGAGGAGTGGGTGATGGTTTGATCTATGAGATAGCAATCGTCAAAACTTTTTGAGTTTTGTGTTTGAACTGGCTAGTTTCTTCTGTTAAAACCCTCTATTTGGTGGCTCAATCAATCTTATTAGATAAAAGTTTTTGGATTCTTGTTGAGAATTGAAATACCCATCCCTAGGCAAAAAAGAAAAGAAAAAAAAGACCGAAGTTCATGTATAACTTTCTTGGTTCTAGAGATTGACACCCTTTAAACTGATATGGCTTGATCAACTTCGGCTCACTCTGAATTTGTCCTTAATTTTACCATTCTAGAGTCAGACCATCTTTCTTTCAGTCCATTGGTTTCCTCTCATACTTTTTTTTAGTACATATCGGGGAAGGGGGACGAATACCGAATTGAACCCGTGACACTGAAACCATTGCGCCACTAACCCATTTAGTATGAAATGACCGGTATGAAACCATTGTGCCACTGACCCATCTGGTGTTGAACTCTCCTCTCTACTTTATAAATACAATTCTTGAATAAGTTATGTTATTTGTATGGTGTGGTGTTCTATTTTGGTTTTGTTTCACATTAATTTAAGGCTTAGACTAGTGTTGTCTTAACTTTTTGAAGTTTCATAAGAAATTTGGTCTGGTTATTTATAAAATATGCCTTTCAAACCCCAAGTTCTGAGTTTGTGAGATATAGATTAACAGATCAGTTGAAGATTAAGGTGGATGAACAGACAGTTGAGAGTTTTTGTGTTTGTATTGTAATGTGTTCATCCAGGAAACAGAAACTGCTAAGAGGAAATTGCAGATGATGAAGCAAAAGAAGATGACCCTGATTGCTGAAGTCCAGTATAATCTCTACATTGTTACATTCTATTTGTATTGATCTTAATCAGGAGTAAGTGAATTGTTAAGAACTAATTACGAGTCTACGTTTTTATTGAAGATTCTTGAGGAAGAGATATGAGTACTTAATGAAGAACAAGTCATTAAACGATCATCATTCAAATGGAAATCCAGTGCAGCAGGAACAATTTAACAATCAAGTGGCTAACAATGCTACTAAGAAGGGGAAGAATGGTTCGAGAAGAAGGCCTGCGATGAAACCCCTCCCAACGATCTATGATATAAATAAAAAGGAAAGAATTGATAGAGGAATCGATATTCCTCCGCAGAATTCTACTCCGATTCCCGTCCTTGACTTAAACCGGAAGGCAAAGACTTCTAGGAAGAAAGTGAATCGTCCGCGAAATCCGACACCAATCTTCGACTTGAACCAGAAGGAACGAATGTTCAGTGGGAGAGATGCAGATGCTAGCCAGAGAACCATCACTCCATTTTTTGACTTGAACCAAATTTCGGTAACTGACTAGTACTTGTTAACCAAACAAACAACTTTACCATAAGGCTAAACTCTGCAAACTTAATCTTCATTATAGTTTCACCTCACCTTCCTTACAATGTAGATATTGTTTTGGCTTAGGTGGAGGAAGAGGAAATGCAGACCCATTACGAAGAGCTGAAGAAAAGCCTTCTCCGAGGTGATGGGGACGACGAGCAGCAAAACGATATCAAGATTTCGGCGTGCAGGACTGTTGGAGACGGTCCAAGTCGAGCTGGTAAAAGAAAGATTTCATGGCAAGACCAGGTGGCTTTAAGGGTTTGAGCTCATTTTTATCTTTAGTGTCACTTAGAACTACTATTTGGGTGAAGGGCTTCAGGCATTTCCTTTGCCTAGAAGCTTGTAATACCTTCTTTGGTTCTGTATTTTTCTATGTAAAGGGAAAGTAGTACTTGTACATGTTAATACATTTCATTTCAAAAAGAATGTTAATGAGATGTGGAGAAGAATCAAAGTTGCAAATCATTCCATTTATTGTCTAGTTTTTCTTCTCAGAAAGCAGAGCTGTTGGTTTTTTTTTTTTTGATTCATTACAAATGGGGGAGGGGGATCAAATCCGTAACCTCATAGGTACTAGATTGTACAAGATGCTATTCGAGTTCAGCTCATGTTGGCCAGAGCTGTTGGTTAAACTTGAAGCTATTTTACTCTAGTTGACACAATACATTTTTGCCCGACTTATTATAAACACGATTATTATAACAATCTGCATTTGAAGAACATGTTATTAGAATAAGAGCTATGATAATCTATATGTGCATTATTATAACAAGATATTATTATTACAACGAACTTTATTTTAACAGGTGTTTTAGAAGATTATTATAATTGAGATGAGAAATTATTAACTAACTTCTAATTATTATAATCAAATGGAATAATCATGTTATAACTCAATCTACCCTTAAAAGGAGGTCCAAAGCTCCCTAGCCTCTAACTTGAGGATTCACTCAACAAATACAACTTTAATATATATATATAAATATAAAGATATATTAATATAAAGATAATAAGAATATAAGATAACTCAAGTATTTGAGATACTTTGATCCTCTTTATTTTGAAATCACTTTTAAATTCTAGATACTCATTAACTGAATGCTACTCAATGTCTCCTTGCCTCACTATCTTCCTTTTTCTATTTTCTTATCTTACTTCTAATAGGATTGATCATTCCTTATCCTACTTTAAATGAGTCTTATCAAACTTTAACAAAAAATACTTCGAGGTTCTGGACTCGATCAATCCAATATTTTCACCAAAGTCCAACCTATAAATGATCATTTTTCAATTAGTGCCAATGGAAGACACATTATGGGAAATGCCTGTAGACTTTGAAACAAAAACAGCAGCACAAGAACTGAGAACATATGAGAGAGTTAAGGAAATGGATCCATGTGACCAAATAGTTAAATAAGTGAAGAGAATGTGGCTGATCATGAGGATCACAATTCAGAGTATGACAAAACATATAAAGCTAAGAGTTTCATAACAAAAAAAGGGTAAAAGGAACAGAGAAAATAAGAAATTCACAGCCAAGTTTCATCAAGGGAATAGTTGGAAGTTCATATAGAGTCATAACTCACAACAGCTGTGATCAGATTGAGCCAGACAAAGTAATGTGCAAAATCTGATATGGCATTAAATTACATTTTTGCTAGAGCTTAGCCATATCCTCCACCCTTGATCACAAAAGTACCTATGCCTAGACAAAAAACCAAGCATATTAAAATTAAAGTACCCAATTTGGTTGCCAAAATGCCCATCTAACAAATCTAGAAGCAATACTGCCTAGGGGTGCACAAAAATCCGACAACCCGAAAAACTCGAATCAACCCAACTCAATTTGACGACTTAAATTGGGTTGAATACATAAATGGGTTATGTTGGGTTTAAAATATGAATTTTTCATGGGTTGGGTTGACCTAAAATCAACCCAACCCAACCCGACCAACCCGAATTGATCAGTTTAAAAAATATAATTTTTTACTTATAACATAATTATTTATATTATGTATATGTATATGTATATTTATTTTATTATTATTATTATTATTATTATTATTATTATTATATTTTTTATTTTTTAAACTTTCACCGTCCTATTGATGAGGTTTCGAAGTTCGGTAAGTTTGAGTTTTGCATTTGCAATAAGAATCTACTTATGTTAATGTTCGTTTTACGTTTCTAAGAATCGAAAAAGGGACGTTAGATGCAAATCTATAAACTCGATAACCCAACCCAACCCAACCCGAAAATAAAAGGGTTGGTTGGGTTGGAGAATCGACCAACCCGAACTTTTGGGTTGAGTTACAATCACCTCAACCCAACCCAACCCAACCCAACCCATGTTCACCCCTAAATTACTACCCAAGATTAGAATTTATGTTTTTTTTTTTATAGGTAAAGTAGTTTTTTTTACACAATAACAATAATTGTGGTTGAAGATTTAAACTCACGACATCTAAGTCAAGAATACATGTTAATTATTGTTAGACTCAATTTGCTTTGACGGGTAAAAGAGTACTTTAAAAAGGAAGTAGTACAATCTAATTATACATGCTTAATGAATATTTAACTATGAAACTTTAACTTATGAGAGTAAAATTGACCATTTATTTAATTTTGAAGTTCATTTGGATGAGTGATTAAAAGTTTTATGGGGTAAAACTGAGTTTTCTTTTAATTTAAATTTAATAAATGCTTATAAACATTTGTTCAAACAAATGGACAACAAGAGATTTTATTTATGCTGCTGAACACAAAAATATAGTATTTTATGCTATGATATCTTGAAAAGAATTTTAAAGAAACAAAAACAAAAACATATTATTAGACAGATTTGTAGTCTTCTCTCCTAATTTCACAAGAAAAAAAAGTAACCTGTAATAATATGTTTTTGTTTTTGTTTCTTTTTTCTTAAATATTCATGAGTAACATGTTCAATGTGTTTAAATATATCCATAAAATGATAATTAAATGATTTATAACTTTTTAAGAATTAATTTAAGAAAATTGTTTTACAAAGACGTCAACGGAGAGTTTTATTACATTAAAAATAACTAACAAATTTAAAAGGCTTATAACTAAATTGAGAATTAAAGGTGAAATGAAAACCTTAGTTGATATTTTTTTAGAGAAAGAAATAATTTAGGCTCCGTTTGATAATTATTTGATTTTTTATTTTTTTGTTTTTGAAATTTAAGCTTATTCTCACTCAAATTTCCTACAATGTCTTCCACATTTTCTATCATATATTCATCTTTCATTAATAAAGTAGGAGAATACTAATTAACTTTTAAAAACAAAAACAAACTTTTGGAAGTTACTTTTTTTTGTTTTTAAAAGTTGGTTAGTGTTCTCCTACTTTCTTAATAAAAGATGAATATATTGTAGGTATGGTGGAATAAATTGTAGGAAGTTTGAGTGAGAATATGCTTAAATTTTAAAAATAAAAAACAAAAAATCAAATGGTTATCAAACGGGACCTTAGGCTTGTTCTATATTCATTTGGTTTTTTGTTTTTGAAATGTAAGCTTATAACAACTATCTTATCATATATTTTTTCTTATTTGGATATCTACCTTTCACCTATAGTATAAACCATTTTTTTTTTTTTTAAGTAACTTTCAAATTTTTAGTTTTTTTTTTATATATTAATTCAATTTTTTACCTATTCAACCCAATTTTTTACTCATTCATCCCAGCATTAAAATGGTGATGTTTCATTTAAAAAAAAGAAAAAGAAAAATGATGGATGGTTTAAAATCCTCTTAATATCTATTTTTTTTAGAAGTCTTACTACTTATACAAAATTGAAATGGTCAGTGGTGGTGTAGTGAATTCATTGTTTGTAAACCAGTTCAATACCAGCGTTACGGGTTCGAACCCTGTAAGAATTGATATTGTAATTCCCTTTGTAATTACCCTCTCCCAATTTGTATTTGAACTGTTTACAAAAAAAAAAAAAAAAAAAAAAGAAAGAAAGACTATCATTTGTTGATGGTTTTATTTTTCTTAACAATATATATATATAAAAATCATTTTCGTCTTTGTTTGTTGCATCTTAATTTAAATTCATGTACTTTCAATAAGTTTTAAATCCGTCTTCTTTGATATATTTGAAACTAAATTGAAATTGGTTTTATAACAGAAAAATAATTTTAATAAAAGAAAGCAATATGAACACGAAGAAAAATAAATTGATAGAACCGTATTGAAGAAAAGTTAACAACAAATTATCGTATTTACCCACTTGTAGAATTATTATTTTTTATTTTTTGCATTTTTTCTCCACTTTAACATTTTTCTTTTCATCAATGAAAGTTATTATTATTTGTTATTATTATTATTTTTTAGATATACAATTCTAAAGATAAATAAGTATTTTCAAAATACTCACTCACCATCGGTAAGTATTATTCTTATCTGATCAATTTTAATTTTGAGAATTTGTGATGTATACCAACATTAGGACCCTCTATTCGAATAAAAAGTTTATACCAATTTCTCCTGGTATAAATTCCAAGTAATTGAAGTGAATCATCAATATTTGATTGTATTTAATTAGTTTGTTAAGTGATTGAGCTTCATCACATTTAATCAATCGAATCAATCAATTAACAGTTATTGAACTCAGAGAGTCTTTTCAGTTGACCTATTTTCTGTTTTTGGTATATATGCAATTACTACTAATTTTGTGAATTTTTTAGCTTTTATACGTGAAAAACCCTCATTTAATTTTTTAGTAAATTATAATTTAAAAAACGTACCAATTAAAATGGAATAAATTATATTTTAACTCTACAAAAACAAAGTTAAGAAAACTATTTTTTTTTTTGAAAACTGTTTTCCGTAAGTTAAATGGGACAAGCGATGGATAACGTATTTCTTATTCCATTTATAACAAATTTGATATATATCTCATGGGGTCGGGTTTCCGTAGAGACTCGTCCTTTAAAATATATATATATATATATATATATATATATATATATATATTTTAACGACAACAAATTTGAATTTAAAAGCAATATGTAAGTTATAAAAAAATTTATTTTCATCTCCATAATTTACATTCAATTCAGTAATATGATCAATATATTTAATTATGAGAGAGGAAATTAAAACATATCCAAGAGAGAAAGTAAATAACTATTTTAAAGTTGGAATATTTTTAATGTTTCTTTAGAGGTAAAAATATATCAATCAATTAAAATTTCAATATTTTTTTTTACATGATTTAATGGTGATGATATATTTTTTTTTTAACATTTTAAAGTTAGGAGTGTTTTGGAAACTTTAACGAAGTTAAGGAGTATTTTAAATTTATTAACATGAATATAAATATTTTTAAAATTGAGTGTATTTATAATTATTGTGTTGTAAGCAATTATGTCATCCTTTCCAATTTCAGTAGGATGGCAATGGTATATTAGAAACAAATTTAAAAAAAAAAAAAAAAAAAAAAAAAAAAGTGAAAACAATTTTTTTTTTTTTTTTAAGCTGAACTTGTTGGAAGAGACAATCACATGTACCCACGTATGACACCGGTTGATTTGCACTTGCAAACTAAGGTCGTTTTAGAAAGTAATGACAAAAAAATACCTTATAAAGTATTTACAAAATAGAGGTAAAATGATAGTTTTTAGGGTGTGTTTGCTCCTAAAAGACCTTTGTTTTTTTAGTAAATAGCCACTTTTAACCTCTTTATCAAATATTACATTAAATTTTATTAAATTTCACATTAAATTTATTAATTAAATATAATTAATTTTAATCTTCAAATAAATAGTTGATTACTTATTATCTAACAACCTTAAAATGTGGTAATCTTTTTTAGACAATTTTGTCCACTCTTTTAATTGTTAATTTCAATTATATCCTTACCTAATTATTTATATTTTTTATTTAAAATGTAAAACCACGTTCACCACTCTTTTTATTTTGTAATAAAATGTAAAATTGAATGACATTTAATTATAACCACAAAATTTATCTAATAACCACCCAACAAATCCCCACGGTCACCACTTTTAAAATGTAACCAAAATTTAAAACATTGAATGTCATTTAATAATTGCATGTTTTTACAAATTATATTTAATAACTTTTATTTTTTTTAGTACAATATTTAATAACTTTTATCAGTTATATAATTACTATTTATTGTTTTTTTTAGAATAATACCTATTGTTCCACTCTTTTAATTCTCTTACATTCATTTATAACCTATCATTATATTATATTATATTATCATATATTATATTATTTATACTGCCTTAAAATACAGTTTGAGGGGTGGATCATTTTTTGCCAAACATTAAATTACAAAATACCATTCTATCTAAAATTATTTTTTATTACTTAAGCCACAATTATACTGTTTATTTTTATTTATTTATTTATTTATGCATATGCTACCTTAAAGTAGAGAAACGTTATTGTAGCCATTTCAGTTTACATATTTAATATTAACAACAAAAATTATAATATTTCTCTCCATTTCTCTCTCTTCCATAAACGTAAAATATACCATCATTAAAGTTAAATTATATGTAATTATGTAATTTCATGAATTAAATAATAACTCTCTACCATTATTATATTTTAATGTACAAATGCCCACTTCTCAAAATTTAAATGCACGAGTGAAGATGAAAGATTTCTAACAAAAAAAAAAAGACCTTTCAAATTCCATAACAAAAATATTGGTATACTGGTGATTTAATAATTATAATATAAATATACACCTTTCCTTCCCTATAAATAGTTTTATCCATTGATTCATAGTCCAGCAAAGTATCGAAATTTGAATGAATCAAAGGTGATTAAGTATGTCTCAATCTTTGAATTTGAGAATTGTGTTTTTTAAGATGACTTTAATTATGTTGTTGTATTGGATTGTATTTTCAAAATTATAGAACTAAATATAATTTTTGTTTTTCTTTTGTGTCAAATAGGTGAAGACGAACTAAATTGAAGGTTGAAGACTCTCACTATTATCATAGCTCCATGATCAAGATGTCTATTTGGTTTATATATAAGATTAAAAATTCAAATCTTTTATCTACATTTGTTGTCTATGATAAATTGAATGAATCAAAGGTAAAATTAGGTATGTCTTTGGTATGTCTTGATCTTTAAATTTGTGAATTGTGTTTTTTTAGAAGACTTTAAATTATGTTGTTGTATTGGATTGTATTTTCATAGAACTAAATATAATTGTTGTTTTTCTGTTGTGTCAAATAGGTGAAGACGAACTAAATTAGAGGTTGAAGACTCCCACTCTTATCATGGTTTCAGGGTCAAAATTTCTATTAGGTTAACATATAAGATTAACAATTCAAATATTTCATCTATATTTGTTGTATATGATAAATTGAATGAATCAAGATATATTTCATCTTTGAATTATTTACAAATTAGTTTTTACACGTGCATGACACGTTGATATATTCTAGTTCACTAAAAAGGACAAACATGTTACCCTTATTTTGTAAATATTTAGCACACCTTTTGCCATTAAATCTATTTTTTAAATTGAAGTTTAAATTAAAGTTTTTAATTTATATACTTTAAATATATAAATTTAAACTTTAATTAAATTTGTAAATAAAAAATGAATTTATTATTAAAAAGAAAATTGAAGTGTAAGGTATATGTGGCGCCTCTTTAATGAGGCCACCTTAATAACACCATCATGAAAGAATTTTTTTTGTACCAATTTTTAATAATTTGTTTTCGATGAACCTTACTTTTCTAAGATTAAAATATTATTTTGGTCATCAATTAATATGTTTGTTCCATTTTGATTATTCAATTATCAATGTTTAAATTTAGTCCGTTAACTATAATTTTTGTTCAATTTTGGTCACTCACTTTCAAATGTTCTATTTTAATCCACGTACTTTCTAAAATGTTTAAAATAATTCTTAAGTTAAAAAAAAAAACTTTAACTATAGTTAGAAAATAATAAATGACAAAAAAGAAGAAGAATGATGGTCGTTTTGTCATTTATTATTTTTTAATTATAGTTATATTTTTTTAACTTAAGACTATTTTTAAATATTTCAAATCTTTGTTGATTAAAATTGAACATTTGAATATTGAGGGACCAAAATTTAACAAAATAATAGTTAAAAGCTAAAATTGAACATTTAAAAGTTGAGGGACCAAAATAAAACAAACATGATAGTTGAGGATCAAAATGATATAACCTTTAATTTTTGTTAAAAATTATTGTTCTCTCTTTACATATTCTTATACATGAAACTCCTTAACCTATAACAACACTCTCTTCAACTTTTGTAATTATATTGAGGATTATAAGTCTATGTAATGGTCTTAGAGTTGATGGTTTTTGTCTTAGATTAAGAAAATCCTTGACTAAATTAATGAAGTAAAACCTCGCATTCTGTTTTTGAGGAGCCAAATAAATTGAACTCAAGTTCACATTTGTTTGATTGACGAGAATTTGCAAGCAAAAGACAATGAATAAGAAAACCAACATTTTCATCCAATCCTAAATTTCAAAGTTTAGATTTTTGAAAGGTTACAAAAGTGTTAATAAAAGTTCTTAAAATTAATTTTTTTGATAATCGAGAGCATACATATTTGAGGGTTATATTTCGAATCAAAGAGTTCACGAGAATATATTTTAAAAATTCCAAAACTCTACCAACTGTGGGACTCCTAACATGTAAAATTATTATTCAAACAAGGGCAAAAAAATAGTGTTTTCTTTTTAAAATCTTAAAAGACTTTAGTTTTATATATGAAATTAAATTTTAGTTTACTGAAAACGATCATGAAATTTGTTACTCTTTGTGCTTTTAAAAATAACATATTATCATAATTTATATATGACACGTTTTAATGAACGATTTAAAATAAGACAAAAATTTGTCTACATACCTATGTATAGGTGACACCTACATTTTACCTATGCAACATCGTTTGGATTCACACTATTTTCTAAAAAACATAATAATATAAAGAAAATAATGTAATAACAAATGATGTCGCATAGTAAAAAGGTAAGTGTCACTCATACATGAATAAGTAAACAAATTCTTTTCCATCAATAATGAAAACATTTTCTAAACTAAAAAATCTATTCACAGTTACTAAATTAAACACACATTTTATTAATTAAAATAATGAAGACAAACTGCACGCAACAAAATTATGAACAGAAAATGCAATAATTAAGGCAAAAAAAAAAGGGTTAAATTAATTACCTTTTTTCAGTCGTCGACTAAATCAGTGGGCTTTGTGGAAACACCAGAATCCAGCCCCTGCGGTTCAGTTTGGTCCTCCAAATTGGTTTGACCAAGTTTCAATAGACGAGCCATGTGCTTCCTTCCTAAGTAATGTGTGTCCATAACGACCTTACTATTAGACCCTTGTTCGCACATTTGGCACCAGAATTTGAACCCGCCCTTATTTTGTAGGGCTGGTGATTGGTTTAGGACTGCCCCAGTTTGTAGGGCACGTCCCTCTTTGGTTTTGTGTTTCTTTCCTTCTAAATGAGTCTTGAAGGTTATTTTACTTGTAGTTGTGATGTTGCACGTTTTGCAAAGGAACTTATCGCCGGCTGAGTTTTTCGAACCGGGCGGTTGACTTGGTTCAGATTTCCTCTTCTTTGCTTCGAATATTTCTGGGTCTGGTTTCGTCTGCAATTTCCACAGTTTACTACTTAATTCTACCCTAATTACACTTAATGTATTGTAAGTTTTAGGTTTTTTTTCCTCAAATGTTATTCTTGGATCTTTTCCAGCCATCAACGGCTTCTTCCTCAATACATTTACAAGTTATATTTAAGTTTAGATCTCAAATTTTGTTTTAAATAAAAATAAGTCTAGGGTTAAATTTACAACTATTTTTTTAATTCGTGGGATTCGAAACCCCTTTTCATTACAAATCATATATGTAGTTGAATAAAAAAAGAAAAAAAATATATATTTTAATGAACAATACTTTTTTCTTTGGGAATTTGCGCTGTATAGCAATTTTCCTATTCTGCATTAGAATGATAGCAACTTTTTAAAAATATTACAAATATAGCAACTTCTTTTTGATAGATTCTATCAAACACTATTGATGGAGTCTATCAGACATTATTGATGGAGTCTATCAGATATTATTGAT
>JBBMEF010000008.1:5483887-5513252 GCA_037832685.1 Sicyos baderoa | reverse complement strand
TATCTATCTTTTCTTACTTTATATTTATTATAAACAAAAATTAAAAGAGAAAAAAAGATGTGTGACTATAAATAAGTGATATCATAGTGAATATGCTATCCGGGGTGCACTCAAATTCTCCCCCAAACTAATTTTCTTCTTTAGAGAGAAAAAGAGAAAGCAGAGGTATTTTATTATTTTTGACATAAATTGACCTGCTATAATCATAATGGGAAATGGAGAAAATGATTTTCTCCCTTCTTTCTGATTCATGAATGTGCAGATGAAAAGATCATGATGAAAGAAGCCAACATCACACACCCACTCACTAGGGCTGTTTGGATGAAGAAATTTGGATAGTAAGGGAGGTGGTTTGAAAAAGAAAAAATCATGTTTAATAGGAGAAATAGTTTTTTTTTTTTTTTTTTTTATTTGACAACTTTTTGTTAATAGATCATATATAACATTACTAAAATTTGACTCCATTTGAATTTTTAACATATGAAAAGGTAGAACAGTTGGTGGCAAAAGTATACCTTATGACATATTATGAAGGGTTGTAATAAAAACAAACACCCTTTATGAGTTGTTTGGCACAAGAATAAAAGTTTGAATATTTTTAAAATATTTAGAAAATATGCCGAAGATAGGAAATTATATTATCCCATTTTAATTATGACAACCTTTACAAATATTTCATATCAAAATATATTTTAACTTTCATGAGTTTTAATCAGCTCCACTTAATTATTTTAAACTAACTTAAATTGATTGTAACTTATTATTTTCACTCATTGAAACTTATTAATTTTACATTTAGTTGAAACCAATAGTTTTATAACCATCAATTTAATTTATTGAATCTAGAACTTATTTTCAAAATCTTCAAAAAAAAATTTAGAGAAAAAATTCCCAAAACTTTTATTGGAGTTGTTCCTGCCACACACTGGCTTGACTACTCCGAACACAAAAACTGATAAAACCCTTTAAATTCATGTTTGTTTAAAGGCAAAAAATGAAAGTATTTTTTTTTTTGAGTATATATCGAAAAAAAAGGGACAAATATCTTTGGATTCGAACATGTTAATATTAATGGTGAACTGCTTACAACCAACCAATGAGTTACTAACCTATTTGGTCAAAAAAAAATGAAAGTTTTTAGTAACATCTCTCTTTAGAAGTCTAAATTTCTCTGTCCTTGCAATGAAAATCAAAGGGGGTGGAACTAGGAAGAAACAGAGAAACTCCAAAAAAAAGAAAGAAAATAAAGCAAAGATGAATGGATGGATGGATGGATGTGTGATGGATTGGTCTTCCAAGCAAACCCACAAATCCCTCTTCCCTGAATTGCCCTTTCTTTCTTTCTGCAATAGCCCCATCTTCTTCATCACTGTCTCTGAAAACAACAATATTTTTCACCCAGTTATGTGGGCTTTTTTGGGTTTTTGTTGGCTCAGTCAGAGCTTCACAAACAACAACACCAATTCAACAAAAAACCCTTTTCTCCTTTCCCTCTTCTTCATCCACTTTCTCTATTTCATTTCTTCTTTTCTCTTCTGGGGTTTCCATTTTTCTCCCCATCTATGAAGAAAATCAAAGGGGCTGTTTCTCATTACCCTGTGTTTGATGATTCCAAGGCCCGATTCAAGCATCGGACTCTGCTTCAAGATTATCACGATCTGGACAAGGTATGGATTTCTGGGGTTTCCCCTTTCTTTTCATCGGATCTGGATTTTTTTTTGATGGGCTTTGAATGATTTCTTGATATCATTTACTTTCTGATCTGGGTTTTTTTTTTCCTGATTGGTTTGATCCTAGGGTTTCTTCTAATCGTGAAAAACTTTGAGTTGTTTTCTGATTCTTTGTTGAAATTTGAAATACCCATCTATGATTTTCTTTATATCTGGATTTTCATGTTTTAGGTTAGGTTTCATTTGTTTATGTTCTTGGTTCTGAGAGATGGATTGCCCTGTAGTGGTAATTTCTAATCAATCAGCTTTGCCTCATTTTACATGTGTCCTTAATTAACATATTCACTACTGGGTTTCCCCTCTACTTTATAAATACAAGTTCTTGAGCAACTGATCTTATTCTGCTATGGTTTTGTTTTCCGGGTTTGCGATATATAGACCAGTTTTGTTTGCGAGTGTCTGAGACAGCTTATGTGCAGCTCAACTATTATTATAGGGCAAACTGAGTCACCCTACAACATTTGGTTGTCAAACTCGCATTAAATTAATTCTTAAATATGTGGCTCCCTCCCGGTTCCCCCCCTCTTCTCTAGCCAAATTCGACGATGTTTCCCGGGTACAGGTTCGTCATCCGGATGTGTTGCTGATTCATGGGGGTAAACCCTCAGGTGTTCAAACCAACTCTTTGGATCATAAGTTTGACGTTCAACTTCCATAGGCTTGTTTTTTCTTTTTTACGGTATTATCATATTGTATACCAGGCACACGGCCTTCTATTCTCTATTTGTAACACTTTCATTTTATCAATGAAGATGTTTTCATTTTTTATCGAAATCCAAGATAGGTTGCCATTCTTAATTGAACTTGAAACTTTTAATTCTTTTGATTCTCCAAGGTTCTCTTGATTTCCAGGCGATTGAGATATCAGTTCAGGAATGACTCGCGGAATGTTATTATTGAACAGATTGCTAAACGTTTTTTTTTTTTGAACTTTCTTACAGGAAATAGAAACTGCTAAGAGGAAATTGCAGATGATGAAGGAAAAGAAGATGACACTGATTGCAGAAGTCCGGTATTAATCTATACATCATTACATTGAACTTGACATCTAAATGTTGTAGAGTCATGCAGTATGCCCAGTGACATTAGTTGAGGTGCGCACAAACTGGCCTGAACAGTCACGGATATAAAAAAAAAAAATCATTACATTGAATATTTATGGTTCTTAGGAGTTAGTGAATTGTTTAGAACTAACATGGGTCTACTACGTTTATATTGAAGATTCTTGAGGAAAAGATATGAGTACTTAATGAAGAACCCGTCCTCAAACAACCATCGTCCAAATGCAAATCCATTACAGCAAAAGCAATTCAACAATCAAATGGCTGACAACAATAAGAAGGGGAAGAATGTTTCAAAAAGAAGACCCGCGCTGCAACCCCTCCCAACGATCTCTAACATAACCCAAAAGGAAAGAATCGATAGAGGAACCGGTATTCCTCCGCAGAATGCGTCTCCAATTCCTGTTCTTGACTTAAACCAGAAGGCAAAGACTTCTAGGAAGAAAGCCAACAAGCAGCAGAATTCAACACCAGTTCTTGACTTGAATCAAAAGGAAAGAATGTACAGTGGGAGAGATGCTAGCGAGAGAACCATCACTCCATTTTTCGATCTGAACCAAATATCGGTAATCGACTAGGGAACTTACTCGGCCAACTGTTGTTTCCACGATATAGCTTAATGCTGCCATAAGTTTCACTATATTTCACCTCACTCTCTTTAACAACTTTACACATTGTGTTTGTTTTAGATGGAGGAAGAGGAATTGCAGACACATTTCGAGCCAGTGAGAGCTGAAGAGCTGAAGAAAAGCTTTATCCGAGGTGGGAACGAGGAGCAACAAAACGATATGAAGATTTCAGCTTGCAGGAGCGTTGGAGATGGGCCGAGTCGAGCTGGTAAAAGAAAGATTTCATGGCAAGACCAGGTGGCTTTGAGGGTTTGAGCTAATTTCTAGTGTCACTTAGAACTACAGTGAATTGTAGTTCCTTCTTTGGTTTTTGTATTTTTCTATGTTAAAGGGAAAGTACAGTAGTATTTGTACATGATAATACATTTTAAAAAGAATGGTGATGAGATATCCTAAAGAGAATTTAAGTTGCAAATCCTTCTTTTATTTTAAGAATTGAAGTTGCATGGGCTAGAATGGCTTTAAAAGAAAGATATTTGAATACAACTTTTTTAGACTAGCTTTCATCTTTGAATTCTTAATCATTTTTATTTATTTATTAAGTTGTAAGATTCTTTTAAAAAATTATTATTATTCTCTTTTTCATATGGATAAAAACAGGACAATGAAATATGTATGGGAGGTAATAGGCTTAATTTAAAAAAAAAAAAAAACAAAACAAAAATTGGTTAATAGATGCAAAAGTGGGAATTTTAAAGCAAAATCTGATTGGTGCTTGCAAAAAAAGTGTGGGCCTTTTTTTTTTGTTTTAAGAAATACTTAATATTTGAATGATTTTAATAATTTATCTTTTCACATTATCCATAAGATTAAATAAAAACCACTTAAAGTAGCTTTTAATTACAATATTATGATGTCAAAAGACCTATGGGACATGTTTGGCTTGTAAGAGATGTGTTGAGTTGAGTTGGGTTGGATTGGGAAGAGAAAGTGGAAATAAATTTATGTTTGGAGGAAAGGAAAGAAAAAAAAGATGATAAAAAAGTTATGTTTGATGGGATGGAAAGAGAATGATTGAATTTTTTATTTAAATAAAAAATAAATATTTAATAGTTTTTAAATAATAAAATTATAGTTGATGTAATGGAAAAGAATAGTTGAAGTTTTTATTTAGATAAAAAAAAAATATTGAATAGTTTTTTAATATTTTAATATTTAAATAAAAACATGGGGTCCACACGTGAAGTTGGTTGGACAGTGGACTTATAGAGTGACAAACATGAGATTGAAGTCAAGACATCTCAACTCCACACTTTCTCCTCTCCTCAAACATGTCCATAATTTTAATGTCGTCGGGTATGACTTAATAATCAATAATTCATATATAAGACTAGATAAAAAATGTAATTTTACGAAAATAAAATAATAAATCTGTCTCTATTAATGATCTGTCAACGCTGAGAAATGAAAAACAAAAGCCGGAAAAGAACCGGGCCGAACCGGTTCGGTATATAGCTGGTCGTCTTCATTCAATTGGGATTTTGTAGCCACACACCTTCATCATCTTCAGCTTCTCTTTCAAAAATCTGTTTCAGAGACGCCATTAAAGAACAATGCCAAGCCGCTGCGAGATCCTCTGCGAGATTCTCATCGCCATCTTGATTCCTCCGCTAGGCGTCTGCTTCAGGCACGGATGTTGCACGGTTACGTCTCTCATCCCTTTCCTCTCGATTATTCTCACTGATCATCAATCGAATCGGTTTTGATTTTGCGATCGCTTGATTTTGCAGGTTGAGTTTTGCATATGCCTTCTGTTGACGTTTCTCGGATACGTTCCTGGAATCATCTACGCTTTGTATGTCATCGTTTTCATCGATCGCGACGAGTACTTCGATGAGTATAGGCGTCCTCTTTACGCGCCGGCCTAGATCTTTTAGGTATTTCGTTTTTACGCAATTTGTGTGCTGTGATTTGTCTGGATTTCATCTCTGATTCATCTGTATCGTGTGTATTTACTGCTGAAATCTTTATGTTTCTTCCTAAGTTCATGATCCTACCAGGTTCTTCCTGAAGGAGGAATCGATCTTAGAAATTGAATTACTGCCCTATGTTTTTGTTTGTTCAATTTATTGTTCAACTCTGAGTTTTCTTGCTTTGTTTTCTCTACTTGTTTTTCTTGCTTTTTTTCATAATCTAACCTAAGTTTGAGAACTATAAAAAAGTTTTTTCTTTTTTTTAAATAAGAAACAACTTCATTCATCCATGAAACTACAATATAGATATATATTACTAGAGATCAAATAAGCGATCTCCAATAAGTAAGTAGAGTTTCATAGCTCTAGGAATAAAATAACGAATTAAGTTTACACCCAGATATAATATGATAAATACTGGTGTAAAAAAAGACATGGTAAGATGATCTTGTATCTTGAAAAATCCTCCTATTTCTTTCCAACTATATGATCGAGCAATATGCCCGAACTATAAAAAAGTAGTTTCCAATAATTTGCTGTTTGGTATTGAAAATTTAACTATGAACTATAAAACCAGATCAAATGGTTTGAATAATAGACTTTAGGAATCGAAATAATATACATTCAACAAAAGAAACCCCAATGTAAACGAGCTGCTGCAGACCAAATTTGTCCCGACCCAAATTTAATTCCACCGACACCATTACCACCGGTCAGAACTAACTTGATCTAGAAATTATAGTTTGGGGGGCCGACAAATTACATTATACAATCTACAACTATAATAATAATAAGACGTGTTAGAATGCATTTATTAAAGATATGAGTTTTTCCCCTTATTGTCAATTAGTTTTGAGGTGAAATTCCATATTCTCTAATATGGTATCAGAATTCATAAAACCTAAACAGAGTATCGATCTAATAAAAATAAAATTAAGATTTAATTCAAGATTGGTGAATCAATAAAAGGCATCATTTTAAGGAGCATGTTAGGATGCATTTATAAAAGATATGAGTTACTTAATTAGTTTTGAGGTGGAACTTCATATTCTTTAATAAGACGAATAAGAAGTTATCTATAAAAAAAAAGGTTTGAATCTAACACCCATACTAAATTGACCTTAAAACTTGTTTTAACCAGCAAGAAGAAGACAACCAAAATAAACCAGATGAAATTTCAAAGTCAGGTTAGGGGGCCAATCTAGGTGAAATCATATACTACCACCATGCCAGAAGGTAATTCTAATATAAAAAAAAGAATGTAACTCATAATAATTATAGACTACCAAAAGGAAGGAAAAAAAAATAGACCAAATTGATAAAATATTTATAACACTAGTCAAATTTTAAAAAAAATTAGCAACCATAGTCAAATATACTATATAAAGTAATACTTTTTATACTGAATAACTAATACATAATACAATATGATGAGTCTTATTTATATTGTATATTTGATTATGGATGCAATTTTTTTCAAATTTATCTAAATCTGTAATTATTTTGTAAAATTGGACTATCGAGTACAATTTCCCAAAAAAATATTACAAAATGCTAACTTTGAACCACTGTAAACAGACATCGAAGAAGATTTCTGGTCTAGAAAGAAAAAACAATATAGAGAATAATATGTTACGAAACTTCAAAGTAAAAGTTAACCAATACTAACATTGGCCAAAAACAAGGTCCAAACATTATAGCCAAAGCTGTTTTAGCCCAGCGGTAATTGACATTTATACTCGTTTATACTCGACCTCGAGGTTACATGTTCCAATCTCAACCTCAATCTCAACCTCAAATATGGTTCTTGTACCACAAAAAATCCAATTATAGAAAACAACACTTACTGCTCTGCGACACCAGAGCCGCCACTTAAAAACCAGCAAGAAGAAGACAGAAACAAAAGAAACCCCATGAAACTTTCCACAGTAATGAAGAAGTCGATTTAATCCGTAAAGGGTTAGCATCATTCTTCGAACGCCCGTGGTGATTGTCGTTCCCGGCGCCGTAAACTCCTCTTGGTCTTCCAGTCCTCGCCACCGCAGCTCCAACATTCATCTGTTCACTGCCCTGTAAATCTACCAGATGCAACACAAGAATCTCTTCTCAAGCTCTGTTTTCAAATGTAAGTTCAAAAAAATTGTTGAATTTGTTACCTTTTCTGGGTCTCTCCTGCTTCAGCTGCTTGTTATGATCATCAGCTTTGATGGTGAAATTGGTTTCAGACAGACAAAATGGAAAAAAATGAAGGCTAAGAAGGGAAATGAGGAGCAAAATGAATAGCCCTTTCCTCATGTGGATTGATTTTGGGTGTTTGAATTCAGTCTTCTATGAGCCATTTGTCTATGACTACCTGTTTTTAACCACTCAAAAGAAACAACAGTAGCTCCAGTAAAGGTGTAGTCATGAATTGGAATATATGCTCAGTGCTCACAAATCATTTTTTTCATAAGCAAATTTAAAACTTGCATCTCAAGCTATAATGAATGTGTGGCTTAAAATGGACTCCCTTTTGTAATTCTTTGTTCTTTTTCAAGTTGAGATAAAGTAATGATGCTTGAAATTTTAAATACTCAATAATATCAACATTTTTAAAAATTATGTGACAATACTTTATTATAGATAGGAATAATTAAAAAAATCCTCCCCTTGTGATTTTGTACCAAGAAAAATGGAGGAACAAAATTCATGATCCATACAGAGCCCATCCTTTCATCTCACAAAAGGGAAATCTTATCAAACAAAACTGTTTCACAGATGATGCTATAGAGAAATATTGTGAGTTTTTGGAAACCAGGTTGTGTAGAATGGATTAAAGAACCCGGGAATGACCGACGTCGCTTCGTGTTCTGCCACAGAACCTGAAGCGGCGTCGGTCATTGGAGGGCGATTTTCTCCTGTAGTTCATCGTTACCGCGAGAGGAAGCTGCGTTGCTACAGTTGTGAGGATGAAGGCTGAACCTCTAAAGATATTAAAAAAAAACTCAATAATCTGAACAATCCGACCAATCCAATTCAATTTAATGGGTGGAGTTGAGTTTGAGTTTAAAATTTATTTAACTTGAGTTTGAATAAATAATTTTTTTATGAATTAAGTTGGTTAGATTTATTTAAAGTTAGTTTGTATGACTCAAATTAATATGAATTTAATATTAAATTTAAAAATTATTCGATTACTTATAGCTTCAGTATATATGTTTTATTTAATTATTATTAAAAAATTATTCTTCTAATTTATTTTTAAATATTCTTTTAAGTCCTTAGAATATATATATATATATATATATATATAATGTAAATTAAAGTTGAATTGTTAAGGAAAGTTATTTGATTAATTTGTTTAAATAATAAAAATAAGCAATAAATATAAATTCAAATAAAAAGCAAAAACAAAACTCAATACCAATTCAACTAAAAATATATGGATTGAATTGCACAAATACAAAGAATTAGATAGGTTGATTGATTTTCATTGTAGATTGAACTCCTAACTTTTTAGATCTTAAAATTCTCTTTTAACTACTAGTCCAATTTTAATAGTTGACACATTTAAATTTCAAAGACATATTACACAATTTAAGAACTAACAATTAACTTTGTAAGTTAATATTTTTATATTTTATTTGGGGAAACGAGGTGAAAAGTTCAAGTTAGTTGTAATGTGTTAATAATATAGTATTATCAAAGAGACTTTGAATCTCTCACCACGCATGTCACAAATTGAAAAGCAAAATTTTGTTAAATTAAGTTGTTATTGCGTTGACTTTCTGATAATTTTTTATATAAAAAAAAAAAAGTATGTCAAAGTGTAAAGTTAAAACATAGGAATTTGTTATTTATACAAACTTTAAGGTCATCTATTAAAATTACAGCACATTTTTATCAAAAATTCGTTTATACCAAAATTATGAGTGATCAAACTCAATCAATAACTAGTGATTGAACTCAATCAGTTTGTTAAGTGATTGAGCTCAACTGATTGAGTTCAATTATTAGTTATTGATTGAGTTCGATTGAGTTCAATCACTCAGAATTTTTGTATATGTGCAATTATTTTCAATTTTGTGTTATAGATGCAATTATTTAGCCTATTTTTGTTATACATGAAAAATCTCTTAAAACATATCTGAACATTTTCGTATCATAATCTTACCAAAAACTTTAAAACACAATAGATAGTTCATTGATTTATGAGTATAATAAATTAATCTTCGAGAAATGAATTGCTTGACTTCAGATTTTCACAACAACAAAGCAAACGCGAAGAAGAAACAAATTGCAGACCGAACATTAACCGGCGACACTCGGCTCGACAACGATCTATTGGAACCACCTGCAATTACAGTGGATCGAGGTCCTCTTTTGATACTAATCCTCTCGGCAAACGAGGAGCCGGTCTCGGATCGATTAATCATATTCCGACGAAGAACTCGAGTGAAAGAATCCGAATCCTTGCTATGATCAGTAGACGAAATGGTGAGAGATTGAGAAAGCAAGAGAAGAGCAATTAGAGCTATGGAAACAAAGCGTTTAGTTGCAGCCATTGGTGTAGGCAAAATCTAATTGGAGGTTTTGTAGTTGAGCAATTAGAGAATCAAGGAATGAAGGTATAATGTGTCATTTCATAGATTTATATAGTTTTTTAATTTTCCCGCGTTTTGACCGTTGAAATTGGTGGAATTTTCCTTTCACAAACATTTTCCCGGAAAATAGAGTTTTTCGTATGTTTTCTTGGAAACTTTGTTTAGTGTTTAAAATTAGAGGCTCCCCTTTTTTAAATTTGACGAAAATTTATATTTTATGGTAGTTGGGAAGATGACTTTCTTTTTTTTTTTTTTAAATGGTGGAAGTCTTCAAAATAGTGTAATTAATAAGGGAAAATTTGAATTAAAAAAATGGAAAAATTTGTTTCATAGTAGCTTGCTGACTGGTGACTTAGTCAGTTTTTAATCTTATTCTTAGTATTTTTTTTTAATTTCGTCACAATCCAATTACAACGAATCTCCAGCTAAAACAAAAGTTAAATCAGTCTATAATTATATTAAAAAAATGAAAGAAAAAAAAAAATGAAACTTGTTGTCCATGAAATACTAAGAAAATAAGAATATTTAACTTAAGCTTGATGGAGCACCCTAATTTTCTAGGATAAAATCTAAGAAAATGAGTACGAATTAACATAATGATCTCTGAGTATAAATTGTCAAAAAGCTTTTGCTTGCACGACAGAAGAAGCAAACATTATTATTAAGATTGTGGATTTGATGGATAAATTTATGAACTCTCAATTTGTCTTTTTTTTTTTTTTTTTTATAAGAAACAATTTCATTAATAGTATGAAATTTAAGCCATTAAAGAAGATTACAAAAGGCCTCTCCAATTAGTAAGGAGGGCAGTAAAGTCATAATCACAAAACAAAGAAGATTTCTTTAACCAAAAAACCACCAAATAAGTAATTCTATCAATAACCCTCCACAAAGGAGCTTCCTTGTCATGAAAGATTCTATCAATTCTTTCCAACCAGATAGACTAACTCTCAATTTGTCTTATATAGGTCATGATAAAAAAAAAGATATGGCAGGTGATACAGTGAAAGTGAAAAAGGTGGGATTACCACCCCTAGATCATTGTTAGAAGTTTTTTTTTTTTTTGAGATTACAACAACTGGAGAATAGAGAACTCGAATTACAAGACCTTGTCTAGCAAAGGCATTGGGTGAATTGTTTGAGATTAGCTTGATAACTCAGTTCTCGAGTTCCAAGTCAAGGTTCAAGTCTTGTCATAAAGATTGTGAAAAGTTTAGCAATTTGTGAAGATTCGAACAAGTATTGCAAATTTATGATTCGGCTTATATTACTGAGAATTCCAAATATTTATCCAAATTCAATAACATTCTGGTTGATATTTGCGCTTTAATCTATCTATCTAGGGTTCGATTATTTTTTATTTTATCATTATAACAAGAATTGTAATTAAGAGGATTCGATTATTTTTTTTTTTTGGAGAATCTCTCCCATTATGGTCTACATCTAAATTTCTAAAACTCCATTTAATAACCAATTTATTTTTAATTCTATTTCTAAAAATTATGTTTACTTGTACATGGGTGAATCTTGGTCAAATTCCAAAAACACCCAAGGTAAAAACTATTTTCTTAATTATAAATTTGACAAAGAGTTGAAGACAAAAAGTTAATCAGTAAAAAATTCAATAGCACAACCAAAAACAAAATAGTTCTCAAATCAGCCACAAGACATTAGAAATCTTCCACATGCATTAATAAGAAAAAGAGCATTTAAATCCCAAGATTATACCACAGGACATCAATCAAACGGTTCATTTCCTCGAACGGTAGAAAATAGAAAATCAATATATAAACTTTTTTAGTACAAATTGGGAGAAGGGAGACAAACAAACCTTTATGTAGGGCACAAATCGATATATAAACTAATTTAAATTGAACTGTGAAATCAAATAAAAACTAATAAAAACAACAGATTTAATCTTTTGTTTTTTTTTTAATAAAAATATATAAATATAACAGGATCCCTTAATGGGAACACTTTTTGAGTTATTCAGCCATATGATTTAGCCATGCTTGGAGAGCAAAATCCATGGCATTATGGGGTTTGATTTTCACTCAATAAACATGCTACAGATTCCGAAAAACAAAAATATACAACTCAATTAAAATTACCTGTTCTTTGTAGCCACCTTTATCAGATAATGAAATACATGTTTGTCACACGAGGAAGGCAAACGAGACGGGGCATGCTCGCCAAGGGCAAGAAGTTTCACCTGATGTCTGTAACTAGAGAACTCGAAGCAATAAGATTCACCTTAATATGCTAGGCTTCGACAGGCCTCGATATCGGATGCCAATGAATCCAATAATCCTTGCCCAGACACATGAGAACTAATCGTCTTCAAGATAGCATCAAATATATCTTTCCTGAACCTGTCATCTTCCACCTTCTTAAGGACCTCCTTCACCACCTGAAAATCCAAACCACCAGATATAACAAGTTTCCCAATAATCTCACCAAAATTTATTGGGGCTTTTGGTAAATCGATGCCTGCGTCGTCGAGCACAGAAGCATATAGCAAACATCCAGTCCCAATGTCACTAGTTGTAAAAACTTTCCTCGAGAGTAAATAGTCCAGAAACTTTACAACTGCATCTACACAGGGTGGGCTTTTCTCTAGGGCTAGGGAAATGGCTTCTTTTACTGCCTCAGGATGATAAGCTGGTGTCATGAGTTCTTCCACGCACTGTCGGGCTTCATCCAAAATCTGAATGCTGAAATATTCTTCAAGAAGGGATAAAGTTTTCTTTTTTAGATCATCTTGTTTAAAAGTTGTAGTTGAAACCTGTGGTCGCTCAGCAGGTGGAAGGATAGTTGCTGCCATAATTGGTTTCTGAACCTGACCAGAGGGCTCCAGCCCTTGACCAACGTTAACAGGACGAGTAGAAGTTGCACCTGCACCCTGCAAAAGAGCACTGGTCTTATTACTAATGAGCCCACCAGTTCCTTGGGGTAGTAGCCTTGCATTCGACGTCGATGCTTTGCCAACCAATGGGTTCTGACCACGTCCAGCAGGCCGAATACCAGATCCATCTGCCCCCCTTGGTGTCCGGCCCCTAGGTACCTCCCAATTGTCATTATCCACTCCTGGCATACCAGGCATCTTCCTAGTTCCTGGCATGCCAGGCATCATACCCCCGAAACCAGGTCGATTAATAGGAAAGCCCACAGGGCTGTTGTTCCCAGAAGAACCAGACACAACACGACTATTTCTGATATTGGCAGTCGCACCAGGACGTAGTCCGAGAGTTTTTTCTGCCTCTGAATGTATTTCAGTAATAGTTTTGGCTTTAACCTGTAGGAACAAAAAACAGTAGACATTACAACAAAGATCCAAAGTTATGTTCCACCCGCAAAAAAATGAAAGAGGGAGAAATAAAAGAGTGTGAGAGAGAACAAAGATCTACCTCTTCACGCCTAGGAACCCACTTGTTAGCACGCAAATCAAGAACATCACGAACCAGGAACTTCAATCGTGGGGCCAACTGAGAGTGTGTAGTCAATTCTTTCAATCGGCCAAAGTACGTGTCATTTATATGACGGGATTTCGTGTTCTCGTCTAGTTGCTTACCTATGGTAATAAAGAATTGACAGATGGCCTCGACATTTTCTTCGGCAGGACAGATTCTGTTATCTGGTCCTAAAAGTTCCTGAATACGACACAAGATATCAGAAAAGGCAGAGAGCAGTTTATTAACTTTTATGGAAGGGTGGAAATATAGGCAATGATACAAATGGACATCAAATAAAATAAAGACCTGCACAATGTGGTGGACAATCTTCTCAGGCACCATCTTTTGCTTCAGAAGCTCTCCAATTAACCGAATATTTCCAAGAGTACGAAGTTTGACCAGTCTTTCTTTATCTCTACGCTCGCCCTCTTGGTCAGGGGCAGTCATCTGCCTAACCTCTTCCCTCAACTTGTCTGCACCTTCAAAAGCCTCCTGACATATATTTAAGAGGACTCGTTTAAAAGTAATTTCCCTTCCACCAGGTTCGTCGGAGGGAAATTGAGGTAGCTTCTGATTCAGATTAGAACACAATTGAGCATACATGGGGCAAAATGTGGGCTCAAGAACAGCCTTGTCAAAAATCAGTGAAATGACACCCTGCATTGGAAACAAAGTGTGATGGAATGGAAAAAAAAGAACATCATCTAGAATCAAGCGAGTGGATGAAAGATAACCTTCAAAATATCAGCAGAAGTGATTCCAGAGTCAATTAGCTGATCCTTAAGGAGATCAAACTTTTCTGGTGTGAGCTTGTTCAATATCCTACATAATTAATCAAGGCACTTTTTCATAAGTACAATAATTTTCAACAGTTTGCGACACAGAACTTTAGTTCTTCGGGGATTATGACTTCTGAAGAAGAGACATATGCACCGAAGTGTGATGGGATAGGAAATCCAAATGTAAAAAATAAAATGATGTGAAAAAGGGATTATTGAAGGTTACTAAAATGCATTACCCCTTTACAGTCTTCAAGACACGATCCTTTTCGGAGAGAATTCCTCTCCTAGCTGACCATGGTACCTCAGCTTTGATTAAAGCAGAAGGTCCTCCCTAAAATAAAATGAGTAATGCGATGTTAAATAATAAGATATAGGGTTTTTAGAGCTGTAATTTAGAAACAAAATGCAGTGGAATGAAAAATGGTCAAACTATAAGTTGCCTACAAACAAGTCATGTTTTTCCACGGAAAAAAAAAATTCCAAATTTTATTTTTGATAGTAAACAAAACAATTTCATTGATAAGTGAAAGAGTTTACAAAAAAATCTATTGAAAAAAACAATAAGAATGAAGATAGAAAAAGAAAGGGAAGAGAAAAGGTTGAGGGAGAAGAAGTCAACTATATGGGTTAAATAACAAAGGGCAATATGCAAAAATGAAGCAGAGAAACCTAAATAGAGAGATAGAAACTCGATGGAGGTTTACGTGTCAAAAACCACCAAAGCATTCCTCGAGTAATTACCTCGAATCAAACTAGAGCTGTAATTACCTTGATGGAGGTTTACGTGTCAAAAACCACCAGAGTATGGGAGAGAAAACGATTAGGGGTTTGAGAACTCTAGAGAGATATTTTAGAGAGGAAGAAGAGAAAATATGAAAAGTAATTGTTAATGATTTTCTCGATAAACGGCAGAACAGCTTCATATGTATATTATTATGGCACAACATTTTCTGAAAAATGTCTTAAACTCAAAACATATAGTTCTCAAAAGAAGTTTGAGATAAAAAAAATTGATATCAGGGGTTGTTCAAGGATGAAAAATAAAAGTCTAGATAAGTTGATAGATATCACGTTGAAATGAAATATCAATGCTAGAATATCAAAATTCACACCTACATAGTAGTTAGTTGAGCTAGAACTTATCAGAATCAAAATTGCATAAAGATGAAAATAAAATTCATCACCTTCAATACTTAAATAATTTTGGATAAGGTTTTAGATCTTGTTATTGTCGAAAATAAAAGTTAATCGAGATGTAATTTTCTCAATGCATACACATTTTAAGCAAATCAACTGATGAAAACTCCAAGAAGAAATACAAAAGTTACCCCTTGGTTATGAGTGGTCCGGGTCCAAGATGAGTTTGAGTCGTGACGATTCAATTGATTTGTGTCTTGCTCTCTAGATTCAAAATGACCACCAACATCTCTATCACGAATTGTTTCCCTGGACTTCTCCTCTCCGGAAGGAGCGAATTGGGCAGAACGGCCACGCCAGTTACGATTGTCTGGCTCAGAATAGCGATTCTGAGACTGATTAGGTTGCTATGAAAGGGACAGAAAGATGTTAGAAAGAATCATGCAAACAGAAATACATCAAAGTCGGCATTTCATAAATTACACTTGAACAAATTTGAGGGAAACAGATGGTTAAAAATACCACTTTGTGCAGGTAAAAATAACTTAAAATTTAAACTAGTGACCTCTTACAAACCTTCCAGCACGCCCAAGAGAAAAATAGAAGAAAAACACTCAAATGCACAACATACTTACATTGCTCTCTCCACGACTCCAACTTTGTTCCTCGCCAAAAAATTCCACTTCAATACCCCGCTTAAGTTTTAGTACATAATCTGGGACTGGAACTTCCACAACAGCCTTCAAGAGACAAATACGTCATTTTCAACAAATTTTAAGCGACTGACTTGCAGGAAAAAATAACTATACGAATATGAAAAACGGTAATATGATAGAAGGAAACCAAAAAAGAGGGATAAGAGAAAGGAGAAGCAATGATCATAAGTAGAGAACAAAAAAGATTCAATTCGATAATATATCAATCAAATCATCCCAGAAAGATCCCAAAGTTAAAAACTTTTATTTGGTGGTTAATAATTAACAAGATATTCACACATAAAGAGAGAGGGAGAGGACACAATGTTACCTCTCGTATCTGCAAAAGCTGATCTCGGGTGTATCGAACACGTTCGCGACCCTCAAACCGTGAATCCCCAGCCTAATACAATAGAAAAACGAAAGTCATAAGGAGCCAACGAGGAACAAAATTGATGCCCATACAAAATTGAACAACAATTACGTTTGGGCCAATGAATCAACTCAGGAGAAAATCATACCGGAAACTAATTAAACCTCCAGAAATTCATAATCTACGAATAAATCTGGATGGATTAAAAAGATTTGAACTCTTCTTCCAACTCAATCAAGAAGCAATAAAGCTCAATCACAAATCAAATCCACAAATAACTAAACAGAGGTCGAAGTGGCTTGGAAACACGGGATTAGGGCATTGAATCAAAAGTGAAAATCCAAATCAAATGACATAACAAGAGCTTAATACATACCTTCAGAGAAAAGGAAGGGGGAGCGGGGAGATGAGAGGAGAATGAACCAAATGAAAAAGAAGAAGCGGATGATGATGATGATGATGATGAAGAATGGTCGGAGGAGCGAGGACCAAGGAGTCTAGGTCGACCGCCACCAGGTCTCAAGCTCAGAGCCGTCCGATCAGCTTGCTGCATAACTCGATCTGTCGCTCAGGGATGGATGGATGTCGCCGCCGCAGAAAGAAGAAGAACCGTCGGAAAACGAAGAAGAAGATGACGATTCAGCGGCGGTGCGCGCTGAATTGGATTGGGATTTGAAGAGAAAAAGTGAATTTGAGGTTTTGGTGTTTATCTGTTTCTCTCTCTTGTAATTAGGAGAGAGAGAGAGAACGCGATGAACCGCTGGCGGAGCCTAACAAAACCCTTCAACCACACCACTATTTTTATTTTTAATTTAATTTAATTTTGTTTTGTTTTTTTACCATAATTTGTAATATTGATACACATTTGTAAAGTAATTGGTGATATCGAAATGTGATATTTACGTAAGAGGTAGAGTTTTTCTATATATTTGATGGTAAAGAAGTTATCGACTTCGTCACATGTACTCCAAATTAGGGATTTAAAAGAAAAAAAAATCAGTATAAGTTGGAGATTAAAAATACTGATTACATAAATTGAACCATGTGAAATGAAAATGGATTAACATCAAATCAGATAATCAATCGCGCTACCAACTCATTCAGTAAAATTAAAATACTTTCTTAAAAAATATACTATTAGCTTTAAAAATATTAATATACTTTCTTAAAAAAAATATTATTAGCTTTAAAACACATTTATATATATATATATATATATCATTATTTGTTGGATAAAATATTTAAATTTTATTTGTACAATATATATTTGATCTTTCAAAAGTATTACTAAATTATATTCTTTTAGTACAAGTTAGGTGAATAGATTTAGAAATAGATTAACATCAAACTATATAACTAATTGTATCATGATTCATTCAATTATTAAATTAGGTTTTGACAAATTAATTGACGGTGAAATCAATATGAATATGATTTATCTTAAAGTAGTTAGTGGTCAAAAGGATATTAAATAGCCCTAGATCGATAGCACACGATTGATTATATGATTTGATGTTAATCTATTTTCATGATTATAGGTTAAATTCTTGAAATCGATATTTGTAATTTTTCCCCATACCGACTCCTCCAAATTCAAGCACAATTAATACACCAACCTCACCCCCGAGTTGTTCGATCTATTCATCGGCTTCTCCGACAATAATTTGCCCAAATCTTCGATTTCTGTGCATTACCCATTAGAGAAAAAAAGACGAATCTCAGGCCACACAATTTCACCTATGCATTTGCCATTTCACCTGCTTCGAGGTCAGAAAATTCATATTTATTTGTGTGCATATATTTTTTTTTTCTGCTGGATCTTAGGTTAAGTCATGTTTTATAATTATTTGATTTTTTATTTTAAATATTTAAACTTATAATGTTTATTTTACTGTATACTTTTTTTTTTTATTTCGATATTTACATCTCACCTATATTTATAGAAACTAAATCAAAATTTGGAAATAAAAAATAGTATTTTCCGAAACTTATTTTTGTTTTTAAAAATTAGTTAGCATTCACATATTTTCTTAAAAAAAGATAGATATATTGTAGAAAATATGGACACATTATAGGAAAGGTGGAGCACAAAATATGCATAAGAATATGCTTAAATTTTAAAAACCAAAAATAAAAAACCAAACAGTTATCAAACGGGGCCGTAATTGTCTATTTGAAAAACTCTGTTTTGTGTACACAAGCTGAATCAAACAAACACATTATCTTCATTTGTTCTCAAAACTAGGTACATTCATTGTCATACCACACAAAAAAACTCTCTTTTTTTTAGATTCTTTCAGTTGAGTTCAAATATTGTATATGCAATGTCCAGAATCCATATAAATCTCCTGGCTATGCACACATCAAATAACAAGAAAGAGAGGTTATTTCAGCAATTTAGTCCACATTTCTTGGTATCAGGTCCCTTTGTTTTCATCACAAATGGATCAATTCGGACCCAAAGCAAGGAGAAGATGGAAGCCAACAGCACGGACCATATGACGACTATGGTCGGGGTGCGGTTTTGTCGGCCCATCAGACCCTTAAGGAATGGGTAGAGATGAACAATCACCCAGAAGGCAAAGAAAAGCTTCCCAAATAGAGGCCCCCATGATTGATAGCCATTGTTTATGGCATCTGAGATGCCTGCAACAACCCCAACAATGTTGATGATCAAAATAGTTGTTGGAGGTATTAGCAGAGTGGTCCATTTGAAGGCGTATAATTCTCCGAAGTCTTCGTCATCGGTTGCCTTGGATGTAACTGTGAAGCTAGTATCAATTCCAGCCAAAACCTTTAATAGACCTTGCACAACAGCAAATAAATGAGCTGAGATACCACCAATGACCCAGAACTGCTCATTCCTCCACCATTCCTCAATGCTAACTCCACTCCATTTGAGCTCAAGAATACCCGTAGCGATAATCGAAAGAAACAAGGCAATGAAGTAGAGACTTGCTAAAGTGCTTATCTGTTTGTCCAAAAGCCAAAACATAATTTCATCAGTTGATGCAAAATTCTTGGCCACAAAATAAAACAATACTATTAAATATGTATTTTCTGTGACTTTTGAGTTAATCATGTCTTCAACAGTTTCCATCTTCTATAATGTTTTCTGCTTGAATCATCTTTTTGTAGGTGATGATGTATATTGTTCTATACTTACTGGTGGCATGATAAACTTATCGGTGAGCAGGCATATCGCCGGGAGGGTACAGTAGGCGAGAAGTGGTATTGATGTGAAGGGATAGACAGTTGTGTTGACATATGCAAACCTCTCCAGCCACTTTAGGTTTCCACCCTTATAACCATACCAAACAGGGCAGTGGTTGCTGAAAAAGATTTCAATAGACCCGAGCGCCCACCGAAGCACCTGGTTCAGCCGATCAGACAAGTTAATGGGAGCTGTACCCTTAAATGCAGGTCTCTTTGGCATGCAGTATATAGATCTCCAGCCACGACAATGCATCTTGAAACCTGTTAGAATATCTTCTGTGATCGATCCGTAAATCCAGCCCAACTGCACACACAAACATGGCACTAGTTTCAGTTTCATGTCCACCCATCTCTATACCATATATGTTAATGTTCAGTTTGACATTACCTCGGTACCCCATTCGGTTTTGTCTTCATAACCGCAACTGATAACATGAATTGCTTCCTTAAGGAGGGCTGCTGGACTTGAGGATGGCGGAACGCCTCCTTCTTCCATCAAAGTTGAAGTAACAAAAATGGATGATTGTCCGAATTTCTTTTCAAAATTCATTTGCGACATTAGTAGCTCCTTGTCATGATCTTCCATCACTGCTCATATAGCAGCAATGGATTATGAGTCATCACATTCAAATAGCAAAGTATCCACCAAGACACAATCACCAACCAAAGTTGAAGTAAAAAAAATATAGACTCACCTGCAGCATCTCCACTTTTAGAGCTCTTAAGCTTCTTGCGACTTCCGAAGCATGGACAACAGTCGCAACTTACCATTTTTGGGCGCTTAGGACCTTTCGGGGGTTCATAACCATATAAAGCATGCCTTCTAAAGACGCACCCCGTACCGACATATACAGGACCCTGAATTCCATCTAAACCTCGCATGTTAATCTGCATCACAAAGAAACACGGTTTATTTTTACTATTTTTAGCTTAGGAAGTTCAACAAGTATATATAGAATTTCTGAGCTGAGATATGTACATCAAAGAAGACTGTATTTCTGTTTGCATAACGATCGTTCCTATCTATTCCATCGAATCTTTGCGGAAATTGTACGTAACAAACTTTTTTCCCAACTTGAGGGTCCATAAGAAAGCACATGGCCTCTCGTGCTGCTTTACTATTGTTTATGTAGTGATCACAATCCAAGTTCAACATGAATGGAGCATTTGTAAGCACTGCAGATACACGAATCTGAAATTGTACATAATGTTCGGGATTAGATCGAGGAAAAGGAACGAATCGGGGTCTAAAACGAGAGAAACTTGGCCTGAGCAAGTTACCAAGGAATTCATGGCACCGGCTTTCTTGTGATGTTGGAAACCCGGTCTTTTCTCGCGAGATACATAAACTAAGCGGGGAAGTTCATTCCCTTCAACATCAAGGCCTCCACTGTGACCTAGAAAGACTTGGATCATACCAGGATGATCTTTTGTGTTGTTGCCTGGCCATGGTGTTCCATCTTGCATTATCCATCCTTCAGTGGGTACTTTTATTGCTTTAGCTACTTGAGCATTTATCCTAACCTTGAATTCTTCATATTCTCTCTAAATGCATCAAATACATTTCAAGCTTGATATTAATCACATTTTGTATAACTCTTGTGTACCTCTTTCTTATAGGAATTGTTAGAAGTGCATACCTTCATTGCTCGACGCTCTTTTACGAATGTTGGCTGGACTTTGTCCTTGAGATAATCGATTTTTTCGGAGAAGTACATTTCAGGTGCTCGAGGTTCTATTGAGAACTTCTTACAAAAAGGCACCCATTTCCTGGCAAATTCTGCAGTTTCAGACATTGCTTCAAAGGTAAGCATAGAAGCTCCATCGTCTGAAACGTAGCATGAAATCTTATCAACCGGATAGTCCATGGCCAAGATAGATAAGATCGTGTTAGCTGTTACAAGAGGAGGCTCCTTCATTGGATCTACAGTACTGACGAAGATGTCCACTGGAGCAAGCAAATTAGGTTCACCTTCTCGTTCATACCTACATTACAACATCCATAAGAATATCTTCAATGATGTAGTTCTAGATTTTGACATACATTCTACTTACATAGTTCTTTTTTTGTATTTTTAATGCTATTCTAGAATTCATGTTACCTGAGAGACAGACGATCTAAGTAGGTTTCACGGTCGATTGGGAACCATTTGGGGAACTGATCGAGGATCCATGAAAATGCAAACCAGATTTCACATATCACAGAAGTTAGCCACAAACCCAATGCGTCATGCACTGGATTTAGAATCCGATACCGAAGGAATAAGGCGAGAATAGCAAGCCGAGCCACAATAACCATCCGGTAAGGATTAATTTTGCTAGATGCTATTGGTACCTTCCTTGATAGTGGCTGTCTAGCTGCATCAATCCTGCATCATTTTGTAAGCCAATTTATATATGGACTTACTCTAGAGAAAGTTCAAAACATCTAAGAATTGTGAAAATTTCAAGCATACAGACATGTCAGAGTCATTGGCATCATCAGGTTCAGGCCCAAGATTGCCTTGCTGCAATTTCCAATCATCCATTCTATCTTTCCAACCTTCCTCTCTCTTTTCATTCCATCTTGCACTCCCTGATTTTTCGAAAGCTTATCAGATACCATATACCATATACCGTACGATATCGAAGCTTCATGTAGCATCAGGAGATAGCTATCCAAATCTTCCTCAATTTATGGCAGAACAATGGGATGCAGAAAATTTACCTGGTTCAGAAACAGGATATGGATGCACACGTTTGTGCAACGAAGACGATAACATCTCACCATTTTCCTACAGATGCAATAGATGTTGTTTATATTTCCAATATTATCTAGGGAAAAAAAATTCCAAACTGAGGATAAAGAGTAAAAATTTTGCCCACTTACTGGCAGTGTTCTTCCATACTGTGCATTTTCATCATCATCTGGCCCTCTACCATAGCTCATCTTGCCATGAAGCATGGCCTCTGCCAAATGACTGGGATTGTCCCTCCCATCGTCCATATTGAATTCATGTTCAATGTCATCTATGTCTTCTTCATCGTCATCTCCCTCGACCCTCGGACTCCCTTAACAATACCCGAAAAGAGAGTTTAAGAAAAAAGAAAACTCGAAACTTGTTATTGCATAGTCTCCATTGTTCTGTGTTTTACCTTTGAGTCGCTTGTATCGAGTTTTACACTGAGGACACAGTTGACTTCCTTCTCTTCTTTCATACTCATAGCAAGGTCTGCAAACTGGAAAACCACATTCATTGCAGGCAACAAACAGATCACCATCCACAGTTAGCCCCACTTCATCACCACAGATCTCACAAACTTGACCATCCAAATTCTTCAATGGCTTTGGCTGCATAACAAAATACAAAACAAAAGCACAGCCATATCAGTCACAAACAACAAACACACAAACCAAAACCTACTCCACTGCACTTTCTGATTTGTTAAGTTCATCACCTCCTCGTGGCCATGAATGACGACGAGCTCGTTGCGGTTGTGAGACCCGGCGACAAGTCCAGCGCTGGCTTCCATGGCTGGCGATCGACACGGGGAGACTAAGCATTCAATGAAAGATGAGAGTTTGGAGCAAGGAACTTGTTTTATGGAGGAGAATTGTTGTAGAGAAGGAAAAGGGTGGCATGGGATATTCAATTGCCTTTTTCACCTAATGTGTCCATGTAATGGGTGGTGAGTTGGTTGCTTTGTCAAAGTCCCATCTTGCCTTGAAGTTAAGCTTCCTCCCCTTCACTGTTCAACTGCTATAGACCTCTCTTCTACTTCTTTTTCCATCCTAACCATTGAGGGATATATCATTGTTGTTGTTTTGCTTTCATTCTCTTTTTCTTACTTTAGAATAATTCTTCTTTATTAATTACATGTTTGATCTCAAAAGCTAGTCAACTCAGTAACTCTTGAATAGTGATGCCCATAATTTGTTTGTTGTAAGCTATATCATCTAGTTTATAGTCTTTTGATTATCCATGAATGTATGAGCTAGTTTACGCACACTTTAACTAATATTATAAGATAAACTATCTTTAGCCGAAAAGAAAGTAATTCCTAAGATTGATTGAACTCAGATCTTGACGATTATCGTAACATTATCTACTTATTATATATATCGTATTGATGCGATTTCTTTTTGAAATTCTTATATAAAGGAGTAGAAGATGAAAAAGGACCATGTCTGACATGAGAAGCTGGCTGGGGAGGAATGCTTAGAATGCAAGAAGTTGATGCTTAAAATGCAAAAAAGTTGAAAACTTGTAAACCAAAAGAACTTCAAATGGTTAGGTAAGGAAGTTGCAGTCTCTCCATCTGTTCTTTGACTCATTAACCTACTCCTAATTCCCACTCTTAATTAGTTTCACTTATATAATTTATATAAAATTTGTTTTGCCAAGCATTTTTCATCTCATTTTCCTTTTAATTTCCATCAAGAGTAATATAAATTTTGTTCCTATTTTGTCCCCAGAATTTGTTCTTGTAAATGTATAGCCTGAGCCATCATATATTCAGTGGCCCATTTATTTTTATCAAGGTATTGTCTCATATGTATGTATATTCAGTGGCCCATTTTATTTTTATTAAGGTATTGTCTCATATGTATGTTTTTACAATTTTTTTTTTCCTTGTTCTCATGCAAATCTAAGTGAGACCCACAATATAAAAATCTTCACTTTTTCTAGAATCTGTTTCTTCATTTTTAAATGAACTTTCAGGTATAGAATTCCCTACCATATCCCAAATTTAAATTTTTTGCTCAAAACATTAAAGCTTTTATTACAAGGTTTGCTCAAAACATACACAGCAGCCCTATTCTCTTCTTTCAAACAAAAACAAAGAAACAAAAAAGAAAAAAGGACCTCACTATTCTAAATTACAAGGAAAAAAAAAAAAATACAACTCAAACATGAAATTAAACCAACAGTCAAGCTCCTTAATCAACCTCCTCAATCTTCGGCCCAGCACCGCCGCCGGACTGGCGGGAAGCACCACCAGGCATATCATCACCCATCGGAGCGCCGCCGCCAGCGCCGCCCTGATACATCTTAGCAATGATGGGATTACAAATACCCTCTAGCTCCTTAAGCTTGTCCTCAAGCTCCTCAACCTCAGCCAACTGGTTCCTATCCAGCCACTCAATCGTCTCCTCCACAGACTTCTCAATCCTCTGCTTATCATCTGCATTCAATTTCTCTGCAAATTTCTCATCCCTCACAGTGTTCCTCATGTTATACGCATAATTCTCCAACCCATTCTTCGCCTCCACCTTCTTCTTCACCTCTTCGTCCTCCGCTCGGTACTTCTCGGCCTCCTTCACCAGCCTCTCGATCTCGTCCTTGCTCATCCGCCCCTTGTCGTTCGTGATCGTGATCTTGTTCTTCACCCCCGCAGTCTTGTCCTCCGCCGTCACGTTCAGAATCCCATTGGCGTCGATGTCGAAGATGACATTGACTTGCGGGACGCCTCTGGGCGCGGGAGGAATGCCGGTGAGCTCGAACTTTCCAAGGAGGTTGTTGTCTTTGGTTCGGGCTCGCTCTCCTTCGTAGACTTGGATTAGGACTCCGGGTTGGTTGTCGGAGTATGTGGAGAAGATTTGTTCTTTCTTGGTTGGGATTGTTGTGTTCCTTGGAATTAGGACTGTCATTACTCCGCCAGCTGTTTCGAGACCAAGACTCAGCGGCGTCACGTCCAGCAGTAACAGGTCTTGAACTTTCTCGTCTCCTTCCCCACTTAGAATTGCAGCCTGTGCATAACCATATAGAAACAGACAATATTAACTAATTTAACCACTAAATTTCTTCAAATAAAGAGAAGGCAAAATGCAGTACCTGAACTGCAGCACCGTAAGCAACAGCCTCGTCGGGGTTGATACTCTTACAGAGCTCCTTTCCATTGAAGTAATCCTGCAAAAGCTGCTGAACTTTCGGGATTCTCGTCGATCCACCGACTAATACCACTTCATGAACTTGGCTCTTATCAGTTTTAGCATCACGGATGCATTTCTCCACTGGCTCCATACACCTCATGAACATATCCATACACAGTTCTTCAAATCTCGCCCTCGTTATCGTAGCATAGAAATCAATGCCTTCGTACAGCGAATCCACTTCAATTGTCGTCTGTGTCGTTGACGACAGCGCTCTTTTCGCCCGCTCACATGCTGTCCTCAGCCTCCTCAACGCCCTTGCATTCCCGCTTATGTCTTTCTTGTTCTTCCTCTTGAACTCCGTCACAAAATGATTCACCAATCTGTTGTCGAAATCCTCCCCGCCGAGATGCGTATCACCGGCCGTCGCCTTCACCTCAAAAATTCCTTCCTCTATGGTCAAAAGCGACACGTCGAATGTTCCGCCGCCGAGATCGAAGATCAGAACGTTCTGTTCGCCTTTACGAGAGGCCTTCTTGTCCAAACCGTACGCAATCGCAGCAGCTGTCGGCTCATTGATGATACGCATGACATTAATTCCAGCTATAGCACCAGCGTCTTTCGTGGCTTGTCGCTGCGAATCATTGAAATAAGCAGGAACAGTAATGACAGCGTTGTTGATACTTTGACCTAGAAATGCTTCAGCGATTTCTCTCATCTTAATCAGAACCATAGAAGATATCTCCTCGGGAGCGAACTGCTTCTCCTCACCTTTATAGTTAACGATGATCATCGGCTTCTCGCCAGGTCCGGCGACCACCTTGAACGGCCAGAGCTTCATATCGCTCTGAACAGAGAGGTCGGAGAGGCGCCGGCCGATCAAGCGCTTCGCATCGAAGACGGTGTTCTGAGGATTCATAGCGACCTGGTTCTTGGCCGCGTCGCCGATCAAGCGCTCAGTATCAGTGAAAGCAACATAGGAAGGAGTGGTTCGATTACCTTGATCGTTAGGGATGATTTCGACGCGGTCGTTGAGCCAAACTCCGACGCAGCTGTAGGTCGTGCCGAGGTCGATTCCGATGGCTTTTCCTTCAGTTTTCGCCGCCATGTCTGGAAAGCTTCTCAGAGATTAAGAGAGGTTTTTTTGTGTTGGATTTGAATGTGAGATTTGTTTGGTGTAGAGAAATTTGTGAGTGATTTTGGATAATTTCAGATGAGGAATTTGGAAGTGAGAAGGAGATTTTATAGGGTTTTCAGAGAATGGTCGAGATTTTGATCGAAGGGGAAAAGGAAGAAGAAAGGTTTCTGTGCTGGAGAGTTCCGGAGTGTTCGAATACATGGGTTTTACAATTATGCCATTACATTTGTTTTTTTTTTTTTTTATTTTAGTACAAAACTTTATATATAGATGTACAACTGTTTAGGGGTGCACAATAACCCGACAACCCGAAAAACTCAAACCAGTTCAACCCAATTTGATGGGTTGGGTTGAGTTGATTACATAAATGAATAAATGAGTTGAGTTAAGGGTTGACCTAAAATCAATCCAATCCGACCAACCCGAATTTGTCAATTAGTTATATATTTTTATCGATATAATAATTATTATGTTATTTAATTATTTATATATATACGTATATTTATTTTATTTAATTATTATTGTAAGACTTTTTATTTTTTAGGGTTTAGGTAAACTTGAATTTCGCATTTGCAATAAAAATATATTTATATTAATGTTTGTCCTAAATTTATAAGAATTGAAAAAAATGCGTTAATTGCAAATCTATGAACCCGATAACTCAACCTAACCCAACCCTAAAATAAAGGTTTGAGTTGGGTTGGGTTGGAAAATTGACCAACACAATTTTTTGGGTTGGGTTAAAAATCACTTCAACCCAATCCATGTTCACACCTACTACTATTAGCCAAATACCGAATCGAGATATCAAACTTATGACTATGGTGATGAACTGAATTTCCATCAAACAATTAAATCATCTCATCTCAAACACTTTCGGTACATATTTATTTATTAATTTCATAAATATATATAAAAAAAAAATTATAATTCAAGGATATTAAACATTATACTTAAAAAAATGTATCTTAAGAACCTCTCAATTGACCTTACTTTACAATGATAAACAATATATCTTTTATGATTTCAAGTTATCTTTCTCACTTCTAAGAATTTATAACAATAAATAAATGTTACATTGACAAAATTGTATTCTTGAATTTTTATGAATATTTTTAATATATTATTGAACTTTAAAAAATTAAAAAATAAATTTTATATTTAATTAATTTAGATCGTGTTAAAAAAATTAAAAAAGTAATTATGTTAGAAACAATTTAAATCTTTAAAATATGTTTTTTTAAAAGGTCTAAGGTTGGAAATCTATACATAAATTTATTTATAAAATTATTTATTGTCTCTTACATTTCGAAATAAACACCAATATTTTGATAGCTAGTAGACGTAACTCTGATTCCCGTCTTATAAAATCAATCATAATTATAAAATTTCAATTTTATGTCAAATAAGTTTGATTATTAAACATTTTATAAATTCACGAATTTATTTGATATAAAATTACAATTTTAAATACATCTAATACATCAGCCATTTCACAAATCTTTTTCATATCTATACAATTCGATTTGAGTCGTATTTTATTTTTATTTTTCATTTGTTTTGTGGGTGAGAGTTTAAAAGAAGAAATTAGGACATGGAGTAGGGGTAGGGGTAGGGGTAAAATAGGAAATTCAATTGCAAGTATCAAAACGGTGGGGGTTTGGCTGTTGGCTTCGCGCCAGAAGGAGAATGGGTGACAATTATTATTCCCCATCGCACGTGTCTCTCATATATCTAAAGTTTTGAGCCACTTTTAAACCCTCCTCCATTTCTATTCTTTTCTTTTCATCTTAATATATAACGGAAAAAAGGTGACCAGTATCAATTTTTAAATTTCATTCTAACGATAATATTAAATTGATTTATAATCAAACAATATAATTATTGTGCGACTGGATATTCGATTCCAAAAAATCATAATATTACGCTAAAGCGAGATGCCAAAAAAGAGTATTTTTAAAGAAACTAGAGGAATAACCCTATCTTCATGAGACAAACCTTCTATTGTTATACAAAATTTGTTTCAACAATATTTAAAATAAATAAATAAATAATAATTGTGACACCAAAGATACAACATATACATTAATTTACTTTTAGATGGTAATTGGTAAGCAGATCTGAAGTTAAAGGCGAAAGGAATAGAAAAATGTAGCCCCCGTTTGATAACTATTTGATTTTTTGTTTTTGGTTTTTTAAATGTAAGCCTATTTTCTCTCAAATTTCTTATAATTTGTTTCAAAGTAGCTTCTCAAAGTTTGTTTTTGTTTTTAAAAGTTGGTTAGTATTCTCTTATTTTCTTAAAGAAAGATGGATAAATGGTAAAAATGATGGAGCATATTGTAGTAAATTTGAGAGAGAATAGGCTTAAATTTGAAAAACAAAAAACAAGAAACCAAATGATTATCAAACGGGGCCTAAGTTTTTTGTTTTTTTGTTTTTTTGTTTTTTTTTTTCATCCAACAAATAACTTGAATATACATCCCAATATACCATTAGCACAATACTTGAAAATGAGAGATGTGAATATGCGACATATTTTTGGTTTCAAAACTATTGCTGGTCATTTACACAATACTTAATTCTTTAAGTCCTCTATAAAATAAACAGTTAAATTTAGCCATCAATATTATATTAATAGCCCAAGAAAAAAGGGGCTAGGGCTAGATAGTTGGAAGTGGGCTAGGAATGAGTTGGGGAGTTGGGCTGGTTTAGCAAAGAGGAGGGCTTTTTTTTTTTTTTTTTTTTTTTTTTTTTTTTTTTTTTTTTTTTTTTTTTTTTTTTTTTTTTTTTTTTTTTTTT
>JBBMEF010000008.1:5457817-5483787 GCA_037832685.1 Sicyos baderoa | reverse complement strand
CTCTTTTGGAGTCGGATGGTTTCCAGTCCGTTGTGGCTGCTTAATATATGTGTTTGTTCTTTTTCAAAAAAAAAAAAAGGTAAAAACTTACTACGATTTGGAAAATAGGAGCCAAGCAAAATTTATATCACTACAAACTCGATTAACTAAAATTTAAAAAAAAAAAAAATAATATATATATATATATATATATATATATATATATATATTAATTATAGAGAACGAAAAATAAATGGTTATTAAACACAAGCTAAGCAATTAAAAATCATTCACATGCATTAAATTAAGACAACACTTGAATCCCAAGATTATACTAGACGAGATGAATCCCTCGAACTGTAGAAAGAAGAAAATAATGCATAAACTATTCAAATTCAACTGTCAAGTCATACAAAAAAAATGACAGATTTAACCATTTTAAAAAAAATTATAATGAAAAAACAGGATCCCTTATATTCAGCCATATGATTGAGCCATGCTTGGTGAGCAAAATCCATGGCGTTATGGGTTTTTTTTACTCTCAAATAATCATATGCTACAACTCCGAAAAAAAATATACAACTCAATTAAAGTTACCTGTTCTTTGTAGCCACCTTATCCGCGATAATGAAATACATAGTGTTCGGGGCACACTGCGACAAATCCAGGGACAAGAAGTATTCATCTGATGTCTGTAACTAGCTTAACATGCGAGACTTCGACAGGCCTCGACATCGGATGCCAATGAATCCAGTAATCCTTGCCCAGACACATTACAGCTAATCGTCTTCGAGACAGAATCAAATATATCTTTTCTGAACCTGTCGTCTTCAACCTTCTTAAGGGACTCCTTCAACACCTGAATATCCAAACTACCAGATACAACAAGTTTCCCAATTATCTCACCAAAATTGATTGGGGCCTTTGGCAAATCAATGCCGGCATCATCAAGCACAAAAGCATAAAGCAAACATCCAGTCCCAATGTCATCAGCTGTAAGAACCTTCCTGGAGAGTAAATAGTCCAAAAACTTCACAACTGCTTCGACACAAGGCGGGCTTTTCTCTAGGGCTAATGAAATGGCTTCTTTAACAACCTCAGGGTGGTAAGCTGGTGACATGAGTTCTTCCACGCACTGTAAGGCTTCATCCAAAATCCGAATGCTGAAATATTCTTCAAGAAGAGAGCGAGTTTTCTTTTTGAGGTCATCTTGTTTCAATGATGCAGCTGGAACCTGTGGTCGCTCAGCAGGTGCAAGGACCGCTGCTGCCGTAATAGGTTTATGAACTTGACCAGAGGGCTCTAACCCTTGACCAATGTTGACAGGAGTAGTAGTAGTTGCACCTGCCCCCTGCAACAGAGCACTGGTCTTATTACTAATGAGCCCACCGGTACCCTGAGGAAGAGGCCTTGAATTCAACATTGATGCTTTGCCGACCAAGGGTGTCTGGCCACGTCCAGAAGGCCGAATACCAGATCCATCTGCCCCCCTCCGGGCTCTCGGTACCTCCCAATTGTCATCATCCATTCTTGGCATACCAGGCATTCTCCTGGTTCCTGGCATGCCAGGCATCATACCCCCAAATCCGGGTCGATTAATTGGGAAGCCTCCAGGGCTGGTGTTCCCAGTTGAACCAGACACAACACCACGACTATTTCTCATATTGACAGTAGCACCAGGACGTAGTCCCAGATTTTTTTCTGCCTCTGAGTGTATTTCAGTAATAGTTTTGGCTTTAACCTGTAAGAACAAAAGGGAGAAGGCATTACAACATAACATAAGATCCAAAATTATGTTCCACTGGCTACATTAAAAAAAAAAAAGTACAAAGAGCAAGCTCTAACAAGGATCTACCTCTTCACGCCTAGGAACCCATTTGTTAGCACGCAAATCAAGAACATCACGGACCATGAACTTCAATCGAGGGGCCAACTGAGGGTGTGTAGTCAATTCTTTCAATCGGCCAAAGTACATATCATTTATATGACGCGATTTTGTGTTCTCGTCTAGCTGCTTACCTATGGTGTTAAAGAACTGGCAGATGGCCTCGACATTTTCTTCGGCAGGACAGGTTTTGTTATCCGGTCCTAAAAGTTCCTGAATACGACACAAGTTATCAGAAAAGGAAGTTTATAACAATTTATGACAGAGTCAAACATAGGCAATGATACAGATGGACATCAAATAAAGACCTGCACAATATGGTGTACAATCTTCTCAGGCACCATCTTTTGCCTCAGAAGTTCTCCAATTAATCGAATATTTCCAAGAGTACGAAGTTTGAGCAGTCTTTCTTTATCCCTGCGCTCGCTCTCTTGCTCAGGAGCAGTCATCTGCCTAAGCTCTTCCCTCAACTTGTCTGCACCTTCAAAAGCTTCCTGACAGATATTTAAGAGGACCCGTTTAAAAGTAATTTCCCTTCCACCAGGTTCATCGGAGGGAAATTGAGGTAGCTTTTTATTCAGATCAGAACACAATTGAGCATACATGGGGCAAAATGTGGGCTCGAGAACAGCCTTGTCAAAAATCAGTGAAATGACATCCTGCATTGCAAGCAAAGTGAGAAGGGGAAAAGAAGTAACATCATCTAGAATCAAACGAGTGGGTGAATATGACCTTTAAAATATCAGCAAACGTGATTCCGGAGTCAATTAGCTGACCCTTGAGGAGATCAAACTTTTCCGGTGTTAGCTTATTCAATATCCTACATGACCAAGGCAGTTTATCATAAGTAGTGTTATTAAAACAGCAACAGCAATCACAAATCGAAACAGAAACGCTAAAACAGTTAATACGAAAACGTAAAAGGGGAGAAGAACAGAAAAACACACGGATTTACGTGGTTCACTGTGTTAGCTGATCCACGGGTGGAAGGGGAGAACAATATTATTGAGAGGAGACGTCGGATTACAGAGTTTACACAAAACAAATGAATGTCAAAAACGGCTAGGGTTTAATTCGGGCTATATATGCGCCCTCATCAAACCCTAGTTACAAAATGCATAAACTAATCAAAACACGCTGCGGAAACAGATGCGGATGCGGACGTGCAATGCGAAATGCGCTCGCGCACAGGAATGCGTTCACGCAACAAAATGCGAAATGCAAACCCCCGACTAGTAATCGCAGGGGATTAAAGCGTTCAAGACATATATGCAACAAGTAGGATATGCCAATTCTCAATGGCTTTTACAAAATAGGCATACATCTCTATTTGAACATGCTAAGACTTACAGCTATACCCCTCAAGTGTGGCCAGATGAATAAGACCAATGAAGTGCTAGGATTGTAAGTGTTATAGCTCATTATTAAACGCAATACTAAGTAATTGGCCCATTAATGGTCCCTCTTGAAGCTTACAAAAACAAATAGGAAAAAACACAATAGCCACATTCTAAGAGATGACGATGATGATGACAATGGTATTAAAAACTGCCTTTAGAATCTTAAAATTGCAACAGTGATCATTGATAGAGAAACGAGATTTTTATTCAAATATTTGTTTCATATATTATTGATATTGATACATAGTTCAGTGTTAGTAAACACAGTGTTACACATTATGAATTAGGCATTTCAACTTTCAAGACATTGAATAAATCTTAAAGCACTTGTACGAAGAATCTGTATTATCAATCAGGACCCCATGAAAAGAAAGCATAAAATCCCCAAGTGTGAAGGGATAGGGTAATGATTACAACAAAACTCAAACCAATTCCAAATAATAAAAGGAAGAGAAAGGGTAATTATTGAAGGAAGGATAATTGTGAAGAAATTAGAATCGCGAGTAAGCAACTAATATGTATTACCCCTTAACAGTCTTCAGTACACGATCCTTGTCAGAGAGACTTCCTCTCCTAGCTGACCATGGTACCTCAGCTTTGATTAAAGCAGGAGGCACTCCCTAAAATAAAACGAGAAAAGTGGTGTTAATAGTTAGATATGACTTTTAAAGCTGCAAATAAGAAACAAAATGCAATGGAGTGAAAAAGTGCCAAAGTACAAGTGCCCCGCACACCAGTCGTTTCACCCCACATTTTTTTTCGGAGTCATACATTTAACTTGTCAATGACTTTCTAGATAAACTGAATAATAGCTTATGAATATTATATGGCTCGCCATTTCCTAAAAAATGTGTTAAACTGAAAACATACAGTTCCCATGAGATGAGATGTTTTCTCTGAATGCATACACATGTCAAGCAATCAACTAAAATTAAAACTGCAGGAAGAAATACAAAGATTACCCCTTGGTTAGAAGTGGTCCGGGTCCAAGATGAGTTTGAGTTTTGATGATTCAATTGATTTGTGTCTTTCTGTCTAGAGTCAAAGTGACCACCAAAATCTCTATCTCGAGTTGTTTCCCAGGACCTCTCCTCTCCAGAAGCAGAGAATTGGGCAGAACGGCCACGCCAGTTACGACTGTCTGGCTCAGAATATCGATTCAGAGACTGACTATTTTGCTATAAACAGGGAAATGTTACAGAGAGCCATAAAAAAAGAAACACATCCAAGTACATAATTTCACCAAAATTCGAGGAAAAACGGATGGTTAAGAATACAATTTGGTGCAGGTAAAATAACTTTAAAACTAAATCAATGACCTTTTACAAGCTTTCCAGCAACCCAAGAGAGATAGAAAACAAAATCAATCAATTGATCAACATACTTACATTGCTCTCTCCACGACTACAACTTTGTTCCTCGCCAAATAGTTCCACTTCAATATCCCGTTTAAGTTTCAGTATATGATCTAGAACTTCCACAGCCTTCAAAAAACAAGGAAGAGGAATCAGTCATTCGGTAAACATTAAGAGACAAATACGCCATTCCCATCAAATTCTTAGTATCAGACTTCCAGGAAAAGTAACTATACAATACAAGTATGGAAAACGGTAACATGATAGAAGGAAATATCAGTACCGGTAACTGTGACATTAAAGTATTAACAGAACACAAACAACTAGATAACAGCAAGAAAGTGTTTAAGAAAGGAGAAGCAATGCAATGATCATAATTCATAACTAAAAGAACAAAAAACATTCAATGAAAGAAAATGCTCATCCATCAAATTATCCCAAAATGAAAAAAAGAAAGAGCAAGAACATAATGATGATACCTGTCGAAGATGCAAAAGCTGCTGTCGGGCATATCGAACAGGCTCCCGACTCTCGAACCGTGAATCTCCACCCTATTGCAATAGAATAGGACTTAAAAGGGTGCAATGAGGAACAAAAGTAATGGGCATACAAAATTGAAATTAACATAAAAGAGCAAACAGCCTAATACTAAGGCGAATGAATCAATTGGAGAGGAAATAAATCCAGCAACTAACAATCAACTTCCACAGTTACAATATCTACAAACATATCTCCACCCATTAAAAAGCTTAGGCCCAGTTGTTGTTGTTTTTTTTTTTTTTTTTTAATTTAAGCTTACAACAACTACTTCATTCTATGATTTATCTTACTTAGGTATCTATATTAGAGTGAAAATAAGGTTAAAATTGAAATGAGAAGATCCAAATAAAAGAAGAAGAGAATGAAAAAAGACCTTGAGAGAAAGGGAAGAAGCGGCATGGGGGCGGAGGGAGGGGAGATCGGAAGAATGAGGACGAAGGAGTCCAGGCCGGCCGCCACCAGGTCTCAAGCTTAGAAGCGTCTGGTCACCTTGCTGCATAACTCGATCAATCTCGCTCCAACAAGATAACTAAGCAAAGGAAAGTGAAACCTCTGAACAACAAGAAGAAGAAGATGATGAAGAAGATGATGAAGACGAAGATGATGATTCTCTCTCTGTAATGTCGAGAGAGATCAGCTCCGATGAACAGAGAAGAGGGAACGCGATGAACCGCTTGCGGGCCCTAAAAAACCCTTCTTTCTTTTCTTTTCTTTTCTTTTTTTTTTACCTTCCATAATTATCAATTTTATTTTTTTCTCTATATTTTATTTCTCGATTGTATCTTATCATTTTTTTTCCCCATAAATAACAAGTATAATAATTTTATTAATAGGTATTTTGCCTTATATATATTAGTCCAGGTGGCCGTTTGTTTGACATATTTATGTAAGATTTCCCCATAATTTTATTAATAGGTATTTTATTAATAGGTATTTCCCCATAAATAACAAGTGGCCGTTTGTTTGACATATTTATGTAAGATTTAGTTTTAGGAGTTATATTGAGAAGTTATTTTTAGTAATTAAGTAATTGAAAGTTATAACAAAAAATTCATTTGGATGTAGCTTTTGTATAAAAGAGCTAGAGTCAAAATTTTGTTTGGATGTAGATTTTAAATTAATAATTATTGTTAGTAGTTATAAAATAAAGTGTTAAAAAAGAGTTATTTTAATTGATTTAAAAGAAGTGATTAAAAATGAGTGAATAATTATAAATGAATTGTTAAAAAAGAAAATTAGTTTTAAAAGTAAAGATGACGAGTAGTTAGTAAAAATTCATTTAGATGTAGATTTTCAAGAAGAAGTTATTAAGTCCTAAAACTAAATTATACCAAAATATGTCAAACAAGTAGCCTCTCATGGATACAATTATTTTTTTTCCAATTCTAACAATGTTTTAAGAAAACAAATCTTCAACATGTTCAAAATACCATACTCAAATATTGTTAATCTTTCACTATTATTATGATAAAATTAAAATATTTATTTTAATACAAATTAGATGGAAAAAAACCACAAACGACTACAATATTTAGAGGATGAAGGAAACTCGATCTCAAAACGTCTAAATTTATATATTAATGCCGGTTGAATTATTGCTCTATTGTCACTGTCAAAAAAAATAAATAAATAAACATTAAAGTAAAAAAACTAAAAAATAGTATTTTAAAGTATAAAAAAAAAAGGGTAAAAAAGACTTCCCGCCTCGAGACAAGGTAATCAAAGAGAAGCGGCGGCGGCGAGATTAGGAAGGTGCCGCATGCATACACCGATGATATGTGCAAACAATATTCTCGCACTTCTCAACAAGGCCTCAACGCTTCCCCAACTCCTCCAAATCCAAGCACAGCTAATCCTCAACGCCATACACTCAGATCTCTCTCCGATCACCAAGCTCACCCACAAGTTCTTCGATCTCGGCGCCGTTCCCCATGTCCGCCAACTCTTCGCCCATGTCTCCAACCCCGATCTCTTCATCTTCAACGTCCTCATCCGAGGCTTCTCCGACAACAATTTGCCCAAATCTTCGATTTCTGTCTACACCCATTTGAGAAAAAGGACTGATCTCAGGCCGGACAATTTCACTTTTGCGTTTGCGATTTCAGCTTCTTCGAGGCTTGAGGATGAGAGGGTCGGCGTGTTGCTGCACGCGCATTCGGTTGTTGGTGGGGTGGCGTCGAATTTGTTTGTTGGGTCTGCAATTGTTGATTTGTACTTTAAGTTTATGCGCCCAGAGTGCGCGCGGAAGGTGTTCGATGAAATGCCTGAGCGGGATACTGTTCTTTCGAACACTATGATATCTGGGTTTTCGAGGAATTCTTGTTTTGAGGACTCAATTCGTGTTTTTGTGGATATGCTTGGCAGTGGTCTGCGGTTTGATTCTACGACTTTGGCTGCTGTGCTTACAGCAGTGGCTGAGTTGCAGGAATATAGATTGGGGATGAGTATACAATCCTTGGCTTCGAAAAAAGGGCTCCATTCTGATGTTTATGTGCTTACGGGTTTGATATCATTGTATTCGAAATGTGGGTTGAGTGACAAAGGAAGGTTGTTGTTTGATCAGATTTGTCAGCAGGATTTGATATCTTATAACGCTATGATTTCTGGTTATACTTTCAATCATGAAACTGGGTTGGCAGTGGCACTCTTCAGGGAATTGCTTGCTTCTGGACAACGTGTTAATTCGAGCACATTGGTCGGCTTAATTCCAGTATTTTCGCCTTTCAGTCATCTGCAACTTACTCGCACGATTCAAACTTTAAGCATGAAGGTTGGCATTATTTCCCAACCTTCTGTTTCAACTGCACTTACTACTGTTTACTGTCGACTAAATGAAATTCAATATGCAAGGCAGCTGTTTGATGAATCTCCGGAGAAAAGTTTGGCTTCTTGGAACGCCATGATATCAGGATACACTCAAAATGGGTTGACAGAGAGCGCAATTTCTCTTTTTCAGGAAATGAGGCCTCAACTAAGCCCAAATCCTGTTACTGTTACCAGTATACTTTCGGCTTGTGCTCAACTTGGAGCTCTAAGTATTGGTAAATGGGTTCATGGCTTGATTAAGAGTGAAAAACTCGAATCGAACGTATATGTCTCAACCGCTTTAGTTGATATGTATGCAAAATGTGGTAGCATTGTGGAGGCTCGTAAGTTATTTGACTTGATGGCAGAAAAGAATGCGGTAACTTGGAATGCCATGATAACTGGCTATGGTCTCCACGGACATGGCAATGAAGCACTAAACCTCTTCAATAAGATGTTGCAATCTGGGGTTCCACCAACAGGCGTTACATTTCTTTCTATCTTGTATGCTTGCAGTCACTCTGGCTTGGTGAGAGAGGGAAATGAGATTTTCAGCTCTATGGTTAGCAATTATGGTTTTCAGCCCATGAGTGAGCACTACGCTTGCATGGTTGACATATTTGGGAGAGCTGGACAGCTAACGAATGCCTTGGAATTCATCGAAAGAATGCCTCTGGAGCCCGGCCCTGCTGTTTGGGGTGCGCTGCTTGGTGCCTGCATGATTCACAAGAATACAGACATAGCCCAAGTCGCATCCGAAAGGCTTTTTCAACTGGACCCCGAAAACGTGGGGTACTATGTTCTGCTTTCTAATATATATTCTACTGACAGGAACTTCCCCAAAGCTGCTTCACTACGACAAGTTGTCAAGAAGAGAAATCTGGCAAAGACGCCTGGTTGCACTCTGATTGAGATTGGTGATCAACAGTATGTGTTCACATCTGGAGATCAGTCCCATCCTCGGGCTACAGCCATTTATGCCATGCTAGAGAAGTTAACAGGGAAGATGAGGGAGGCTGGATATCAGGCAGAAACTGCTACTACTGCTTTGCATGATGTAGAGGATGAAGAGAAGGAGTTGATGGTGAATGTCCACAGTGAAAAATTAGCAATTGCTTTTGGGCTTATTTCAACTGAGCCTGGAACTGAAATTAGGATCATTAAGAACCTCCGAGTTTGTCTAGACTGTCATACTGCGACTAAATTTATATCAAAGATCACTGAGAGAGTGATTGTGGTTAGAGATGCTAATAGATTCCATCATTTCAAAAATGGTATTTGTTCATGTGGAGATTATTGGTGAAAATAACACTCCCATGGTAGTTAAGATTGCTGAATTGGAGGGACCATAAAAGCCAGAAGCCATTGGCATATTATGTATTAGATTAAAATAATTTATCAATTATAGGTATTATGATTATTTTCCAGTGAATGTTAAACAAATTCAGGAGAGTCATTTAATATGTATTGATATGCTGTGGCAGGTTGACAATACAAGTTTGTAGCTGCGGGATAGAAACATATGAGTAGCAGAGGTTTTTTCAGCTTTCCATTGTCTTTTCGAATTCTTTTACTGCCGTCTGATGCTTTTTCTTTCATATGAGTCCTAGCGCAGAGGTTTACTCGACAATTCCGTTCATACAACTTTGCACATCATTGTTTCCGCATTAGTTATTAAACTTCCAACTTAAACTTCCACAGTTATTTTAGGGTTTTGGGCATGAATTGTTTACAGCATTTGCATCAACTACTTTATTTATTTACTTTTGTATTTATATTTTTGCTGCATTTTAGAATAAAATTCAAAGAATGCATCTCCTAAGATGTTAATCCTCGAGGTGTTATGCTGTCTTTGTCCTATGAGTCAGAAGTTTCATATTTTATGTGTATATATTTTCTTAATGTTCTGTTTACTTGTTTTTTTTTTCTCACCTGAAACCATTGATAATTTTACTGGATTTTTCATATCAGTTGCGATTCTGTTTACTTTTTTTCAACCATCATGAATTGGCCTAATGGTTATGACTTATGAGAGCCTTCAAAGCTAAGAGGTTAGGAGTTCAGTTTAATCCACGGACCATGGTAGTCACCTAAGAATTAATTTTCTACGAGTTTCCTTAACAACCAAATATTATAGGGTGGGGTCATACAGTTGCCCATAGATAAAAAGAACAAAAGAAGAAAAAAAAAAGTTTACTAATTTTAGTGAACAAGGAGTTGAAGGTACAATATTGTAATTGTCTATATGAAAAACTCTGTTTTGTGTACACAAACTGAACTAAACAAACACATAATCTTCATATCTTCTCAAAACTAGGCACATTGTCATGCTAAACAAAAGTTTCACTCTTGCTTTTATTCATTCTTGTGCTTCACATTCTTTCTGTTCACATATTCTATATGCAATGCGCAGAATGCATATATATCTTCTGGCTATGCACACGAATCTTCTTGCTATGCACACAAATCTTCTGGTGATGCACACATCAAATAACAAGAAAGAGAGAAAGTCTTCAGCAATTTAGTCCACATTGCTTGGTATCAGGTCCCTTTGTTTTCATCACAAAAGGATCAATCCGGACCCAAAGCAAGGAAAAGATTGAAGCCAACAACACGGACCATATGACAACTATAGTCGGTGTGCGGTTTTGTCGGCCCATCAGACCCTTAAGGAATGGGTAGAGATGGACAATCACCCAGAAGGCAAAGAAAAGCTTCCCAAATAGAGGCCCCCATGATTGATAGCCATTGTTTATGGCATCTGAGATGCCTGCAACAACCCCAACAAGGTTGATGATCAAAATAGTTGTTGGAGGGATTAGCAGAGTGGTCCATTTGAAGGCATATAATTCTCCAAAATCTTCATCATCTGTTGACTTGGATGTAACAGTGAAGCTAGTATCAATTCCAGCCAAAACCTTCAATAGACCTTGTACAACAGCAAATAGATGAGCTGAAATACCACCAATGACCCAGAACTGCTCGTTTCTCCACCATTCCTCGATGCTAACTCCACTCCATTTAAGCTCGAGAATACCCGTAGCAATAATGGAAAGAAACAAAGCAATGAAGTAGAGACTTGCAAAAGTGCTTATCTGTTCGTCCAAAAGCCAAAGATTATTTCATGAGTGGATGCAAAATACTTTGCCAGAAACAGAAACTATGGAGAAAATTATAAGCTTAATTAATTCATAAGCTTAATTAATGTCTTCCTCTATATTCTCATTTTCACAGCAGCTGGAATAGCTTCACTAGTACTGTACCTTTATTGCTTTGTTCTTGGTTTTCTATTTCTTGTCATTTTAGTTTAATGTTCCTAGTTTTGTATCAGATTTTTCTCTTTTCATAATCTCAATTAAAAGTTTGTGTTACAAAAATATGTAATTTACTGTGACTTTTTGAATCAATTATGTCTTCCTCAAGTTTCCTCTTCTCTAATACTTTCTGCTTAAATCATCTTTTGCAGGCGATAATGTTAAATTTACTATATTTACCGGTGGCATGATAAACTTATCAGTGAGCAGGCAGATTGCAGGGAGAGTACAGTAGGCGAGAAGTGGTATTGAAGTGAAGGGGTAGACAGTTGTGTTGACATATGCAAATCTCTCGAGCCATTTTAGATTCCCACCCTTATAACCATACCAAACCGGGCAGTGGTTGCTGAAAAAGATTTCAATCGACCCAAGTGCCCACCGAAGCACCTGGTTCAGCCGATCAGACAAGTTGATGGGAGCTGTACCCTTAAATGCAGGTCTCTTTGGCATGCAGTATATAGATCTCCATCCACGACAATGCATCTTGAAACCTGTTAGAATATCTTCTGTGATAGATCCGTAAATCCAGCCCAACTGCACACACAAACATGACACTAGTTTCAGTTCTAAGTCTACCTATCTTAGACCACATTTGTTAATTACTTATCGTTCGATTTTTTTGTTAGCATGTCAATAGTGAAAGAAAGAGGAAGGTTATATTTAGATGTTTTCTGAAGTATGAATTATCAGCATTACCTCGGTACCCCATTCGGTTTTGTCTTCATAACCGCAACTGATAACATGAATTGCCTCCTTGAGCAGGGCCGCTGGGCCTGAGGAGGGTGGAACACCGCCTTCTTCCATCAAAGTTGAGGTAACAAAAATTGATGATTGCCCGAATTTCTTTTCGAAATTCATTTGCGACATTAGTAGCTCCTTGTCATCTTCCATCACTACTCATATAGCAGCAAGAGCTTATGAGTTATCACAATCTGATGGCGAAGTATCCACCAAGACACAAGTATTTACAGAAGTTAAAGTTTAAAAAAATGTACTCACCTGCAGCATCTCCGTTGATCCCACTTTTGGAGCTTTTAAGCTTCTTGCGACGTCCAAAACATGGACAACAGTCACAACTTACCATTTTTGGGCGCTTGGGACCTTTTGGAGGTTCATAACCATATAAAGCCTGCCTCCTAAAAACGCACCCTGTGCCGACATACACAGGACCCTGAATTCCGTCTAAACCTCGCATGTTAATCTGCAACACAAAGAAAATAGTTTACTTTTATGATATTTAGCTCTTAGTCAATTAAACAAGAATATACAAAACTTCTTAGATGGGGTCCTTACATCAAAGAAGACTGTATTTCTGTTGGCATAACGATCATGCCTATCTATTCCATCAAATCTTTGTGGAAATTGTACATAACAGACTTTCTTTCCAACTTGAGGATCCATAAGGAAACACATGGCCTCTCGTGCTGCTTTGCTATTGTTTATGTAGTGATCGCAATCCAAGTTCAACATGAATGGTGCATTTGTAAGCACGGCAGAGACACGAATCTACAATTGTACAAAATGTTGGGGATTATGCAAAGGAAAAGGAATGGACCAGAGTCTAGAAAGAGAGAAACTTGGTCGGAGCAAGTTACCAAGGCATTCATGGCACCGGCTTTCTTGTGATGTTGGAAACCTGGTCTTTTCTCACGTGATACATAAACCAGGCGGGGGAGTTCATTCCCTTCTGCATCAAGGCCTCCACTGTGACCAAGAAAGACTTGGATCATACCAGGATGATCTTTTGTGTTGTTGCCCGGCCATGGTGTTCCGTCTTGCATTATCCACCCTTCTGCAGGAACCTTTATGGCTTTTGCTACTTGAGCATTTATCCTGACCTTGAATTCTTCATATTCTCTCTACATGTACCAACGATATTTCAACTTTTCTATTAATTACATATTGTTTAACTCATATGTGTACCTCTTTTTCAGGGGATTTGTTAAATGTGCATACCTTCATTGCACGACGCTCCTTAACAAATGTTGGTTGCACTTTATCCTTGAGATAATCAATCTTCTCGCAAAAGTACATGTCAGGTGCTCGTGGTTCTATGGAAAACTTCTTACAAAAAGGGACCCATTTCCTGGCAAATTCTGCAGTTTCAGACATTGCTTCAAAGGTAAGCATGGAAGCTCCATCGTCAGAAACGTAGCATGAAATCTTATCAACTGGATAGTCCATCGCCAAGATCGACAAAATCGTGTTAGCTGTTACAATAGGAGGTTCCTTCATCGGATCCACAGTACTAACGAAGATGTCTACTGGAGCAAGCAAATTAGGTTCACCCTCTCGTTCATACCTACATTACAACATTCATATGATTATCCTCTATTTTCAATCATAAAACTATAGATTTTGACACATATTCAACTAACATAGTTTTTTTTGTATTTTTAATGTTATTCTAGAATTGATATTACCGGAGGGATAGACGGTCCAAGTAGGTTTCACGATCGTTTGGGAACCATTTGGGGAACTGATCAAGGATCCATGAGAATGCAAACCAGATCTCACATATCACAGAAGTTAGCCACAAACCCAATGCGTCATGCACAGGATTTAGGATCCGATACCGAAGGAAGAGGGCGAGAATAGCAAGCCGAGCCACAATAACCATCCGGTAAGGATTAATTTTGCTCGATGCTATTGGTACCTTCCTTGATAGTGGCTGTCTAGCTGCATCATTCCTGCAACAGTTTGCAAATCAATTTATACATGGACTTCCTTGAGTGAAAGTTCAAATCATCTGAATAAGATAATTAGGAGTTGTGAAATTTTCAAGCATACATGTCAGGGTCATTGGGATCATCAGGTTCAGGCCCAAGATTGCCTTGCTGCAATTTCCAATCATCCATTCTATCTTTCCAACCTTCCTCTCTCCTTTCATCCCATCTTGCACTCCCTGAATTTTTGAAAAAAAAAAAAAATTCAGATACCGTAAAAGCTTCGTGTAGCTTCAGAGAGAGATCTAAATTTTCCTCGGTTTATTGCGGAAACAATGGGGTACATAAAATTTACCTGATTCAGAAACTGGATATGGATGTACTCGTTTGTGGAGTGAAGAAGATAACATCTGATCTCCATAACCTTGAGATGATAAAGGAAGCTCACCATTTTCCTGTATATGTTATAGATACTTGTTAGTAATTCCAATATTAATTAGGAAAAAGTATTTCAGGTTCAAGTGGTGGTCTCGTTGGTAGAGGTTGGTAGAGGTTTGGAGTCTCAAGGTATCTCTTTTGAGGTTCCAGGTTCAAACCCACGAGTGTGCTTAATTTTTCATTTATTGTCTCCTGTGTATGTAGTGACTAGTGAGCAAAGCTCCGACTCCCGGTTTAAAAAAAGAAGAATTGAACAGAGGCTAAAGAGTAAAAGTTTTGGCTACTTACTGGATGTGTTCTTCCATACTGTGCATTTTCATCATCATCTGGACCTCTGCCATAGCTCATCTTGCCATGTAGCATAGCTTCTGCCACATGACTGTGATTGTTCCTCTCATCATCAATATTGAATTCATGTTCGATGTCGTCTATGTCCTCTTCGTCGTCATCTCCCTCGACTCTCGGACTCCCTTCACGATAGACAAAAAGAGAGAGTTTGAGAAAAAGAAGAAAAAAATTGTTATTACATAGTCCATTCATTGTTCTGTGTTTTACCTTTGAGCCGCTTATATCGAGTTTTACACTGTGGACAAAGCTGGCTTCCTTCTCTTCTTTCATACTCATAACAAGGCCTGCAGACTGGAAAACCACATTCATTACAGGCAACAAACAGATCACCATCCACAGTAAGCCCCACTTGATCACCACAGATCTCGCAAACTTGACCATCCAAGTTCTTCAACAGTTTCGGCTGCACGAAAAAAAAAACGAAAAGAAAGTACACAACCATATCAGCCACAAACACACAAATCAAAACCTTTTCCCCCACAGCATTTTCTGGTTAATTAAGTTCATCACCTCCTCATGGCCATGAATGACAACAAGCTCGTTGCGGTTGTGGGACCCAGCGACAAGTCCAGCACTGGCTTCCATGGCTGGCGGTCAACACAGCGAGACTAAGCGTTCAATGAAGGATGAGAGTTTGGAGCAAGGAACTTGTTTTATGAAGGAGAAAGGTAGAGAAGGAAAAGGGTGGTATGAGATATTCAATTGCCTTTCCTCACCTAATGTGTCCATGTAATGTGTGGTGAGTTGGTTGCTGTGTCAAGGTCCTATCTTGCCTTGAAGTTAAGCTTCCTCCCCTTCACTGTTCAACTGCCATGTTACTTTTCCATCCTAACCGTTGCTGTATTTTTTTTTTTTTAATCTGTGAGTATTCGGGCATGCTTACGCACACCTCAATTATTCTGATGAGACATACTGTCCAACTCTACAATATTTTAATGTCGAAGAAATCCATAAGAAATTACTCCAGATAGATGGCTTGATTTCCACCTCATCTTAGTTCTTTAAGGTTCTCCTTGACCATTAGGTCAATCTATTATTGGTTCTTGTTCTTTTGCTTTGATTATCTCTTTCTAACTTTAGAATGGTTCCTCTTTATTAATTACATGTTTGATCTCAAAAGCTAGTCAACTCAGTAACCCATGCATAATGATATCAATTCAAAAGTCCCATAATTGGTTCAATATAAGCTATAAAGCTAATAAAGATCTTCGACTAGTTTCGGGCTGTTATAGGATTGTACAAATCATCCTCTAAACTAAGAATCTCGTCGCTTATTTCTATACGATTTTTTTTAATGGAACAATTTTTTTATTCAATTATAGTTATGTAACATCAACTACTCATATCATATTATATAAATATATATATAATATATATATATATATATATATATATTTATATTTGGAAGGTGAAAAAAAGCATAAGAAGAGAAGCTGAGGAGGAATGGTTGGTATGCTTAGAATGCAAGAAGGTGATGCTTGAAGTGCAAGGAATTGAAAACTTGTAAATCAAAAGAACTTCAAATCATTAGGTAAAGAAGCTGTAGTCTCTCTATCTGTTATTGACTGATTAACTTATTCCTAATTCCAACTCTTCTTCAATTTCACACTTAAAAATTTGCTTATATTCTAATTGCTTTGCCCAACACTTTTAACCTGATTTTTTATATTTTTTTCCAAGTAATATTAATTGAGTTTGCCATTTCTATTTTGCCCCTAAAATTTTGTTCATGGATAAGTAGAGCCATGCATGAGCCGTCAAACAATCAGTGCGCCCTTTAATTATTATTATGGTGTACTCAAAAAAAATATATATATTATTAAGGTATCTTATGCACGATTTTAGTATAATTTTTTTTTAACAACCATAATATGTTGGTGAATTAAGAAGTTATGTTTTCAGACACTAATTTTTTTAAGGGAATAGTGCACAAACCATTTATGATGTTTATAACAATCAAGCCCTTAAACTTGTGTTGCAATTAAACTCTTTGTACTAAATTTGAAGGATTTTTACATGTGTTAAAAGGGTAACTCATATATTTTTCTAATATAGTATTACAAAAACATTTCATCAACTAAAATAAAATAAAAATAAAAAACTCTTCTTCTTCTTCTTCTTTTCAATTTGTAATATCCTTCTCTACAATCTTCTAGATCCATTTCTTCCTCCCTCAAAATCCCCATTCCCTATCAACTGATAAACCCCACCAACCAAACCCATTTTCAATCTCCCCCAATTTTATCAACAAAAACAAGAAGTTTTTTCCCTCTATTTTATTTGATTCTAGCTTTTAATCTTACACTGTTACAATTAGTTTTAACCTCAGAGGTGGCAAAGATGAACCAACTTAGCATCTTACCTTTCAAATCAAAGACTTTAACTTATGCAGAGATTGGCTTAAATATATCAAAACAGAACTGAACCTGAACCTGAACCTGAAAACTTCCAAATGAAAGGAATAGATTAAGAGGATTTACAGCTACCAAACTCCCGCTTTAAATTTAAAGAATGAATTTACATGATTTGGAATAATAATACCTCATCTTTTATTGAGGTAACAAATAGATGGGTTTTGTTTTGTTAGCTTGGCTTGGCTTATCCTAGCTGGGCCAGTCAGGTTAATTATGAGTAGTTGCCTTTAATCCCCTTAAACTAGCAGCCCTTTTTCCAGTCCTTGATTTGTTTGTATGACATTTGTCCACAAACTCTGCTCCTGAACCTGCTTTTGATGTGGGATGTGTTAGTTTCACAGAAACAAAAATGGATTCTTGGAAAGTCAAGAATGGCCTAAAACTCTTCATTTATGCACGACAGTGATATCATATCATTCCCCACCTGCAAAGCCGATGTTGATGCTAACAATGCTACACATTCATCAAGCATAGCTTTTTCTTTCGCTGCAACAATCGAAAGTTCGAAAACCAATGACTGCATTTCCTCCACCTGAAAAACAAGTAAGTCAATGAAGAACAGCAGATAATACAGACTATATTCAGGATAACCACACCCGTCCCTAAGCCAAGCACCGGGAGACATCGAAGGAATGGAGACACAGGAGGTGTCTACAAATTAATATCATATGTGAGTCTCGAACTTAGAACCTTAAGGGAAGCACACCTTCAAAGCTCAAGCCTTCAACCACTGTGTTGTGCCACCCCTTAGGGACAACTTTAAGTATGTTGAGTGTGAACTACAATTGTATAAATAGTTAAATATCTAAGGTCCACTTTCATAACTATTTGATTTTTGGTTTTTGGTTTTTGAAATTTAAGCTTGTTTTAACTCAAATTTTTTCCTTAAGGATAACAAAGATGGAGGGAGAAATCCAAATCACAGGAAGTTCAATGGTTTACAAAGGTGTAGATACTTGCCACATTAAGTTATCTTCTCTAGCTATTATGGTCAAAATTAATCTTACTCTTAAGAACATCAATTGCATTATAAGTATTGGTCAATGTCGAATTGTCGATAAGAATTCAGAGGCTCGTGATTTCAAGGAAAATGCGGAGAAAAGCTATTAAATATCGATAACAATCAAGATGGAGTTATGTAAGTCTACCCTTGGGAGCAAGGAGCAAATGGAGGATCCCATTGCTTGCATCACCTCAAGGGCTGAACAAATAGCACCATTTAAAGAGCCAGCTTCTGCCTGTAAATAAGCAAATTATAGTCAGTTACCAATGTACGGTTTACCATAGTTAAAGCAAATTACTGGCTATTGTTGCATACTTTTGCTCCTCCAGTTACTGGAACACGAAGAGTGCTCGACTCCAAATCATTTATGACACCTGATATGGATCGATTATGTCTTCTTTCAAGCACAGCCCATTCGTTGAGGTAACTCATCTGCATCAACCATATGCAACATGAAAATCATATCATTTAGGTGAAGCATGCATGACAGGCAATGGTTCTTATGCTAAAACTTGATATATTGCTTATCTGAAACATTGACCAGGGCTAAAACACCTATTGCATTAGTCTAAAGATTAATTCATAATCCTTGGACGATGGTCAGAGCCATAATATGTATTTTTGCTCAGGTCTGTGCAAGCCTAATGTTATCTGTCAAGTTATATATAATTTGAGCACCACCACTTACACCCATAACCGTGCTGTATAAACTACACCAATGATATAGAATGGTTTTCAATTGAATTAATCGTATTACTTGATCATTCATAATTGAGATCAACTTGAGCTCTAGCTTCAACTGTTGGAGATTGATCTTTTTTCTGATTACTGAATCCCACAGATTTAGTGTAGTATTCCATACGCCAAAAAAAGTTCTCTGCACCAAAGCACAAAGTTTTTAATCTTTTACTTGCACTAAATATACAAATATGTGCACGACTATAGCAAATATCGCCGCGAAGATGAATCATCAAAATATCAGAATATTCACAATCATACAAAATAGGAATCACGTATGGTGCCAACCGAGGAAATGAACAAGTTGTCGCCCAAAAAGGATCTACGCTCTAGCAAGATCAACATGCATTAACGGACCTGTGCTATCACCTCCTGATTACGCAGAACAGCTTCTGCTCGTGCATTAGCACATCTCCACTGCAAATGTCTGTTATATAGAAGCCGTAGCTGATGAGCACCTTCTATACAGCTTGAAGCCTTCTTTCCTTTCTTAAGATCTGCTATAAAACTAAGTACAGAAGTTGAAACATTGGACTGAGTACAATTTGAAGGTATTATTCGTGATGAGCTAGTTCCTCGAGGAGGCGGAGTTGATGATCTTATTCGAGATGGACTAACTCCCCTAGTAACAGAGGATAATATTGGTGTCTTAGAAGGTGAAGATGGATGTGAGCCAAGAGTAGGCGAGTCATATCTCACAACCCGATTAGTTGGTATTTTCATGCCTGCTAAACTTGAAGGGATAGCCTTGTTGATGGCAGATTCTTGAATTGAATTTCCATTAGCTGAATTTGCCTCAAATTGTTCCCTACTACCTCCATCTACATATGATAGCCTCAAAACACCACTGGTCGATTTCTGTAAAGGTTTATTAACAGTCTCAACCATAGTTGCCCTCGTAGAAGATAATCCCCTTCCTCTGGGAGGCTTATTTAAGCTTGGGACTCTTCTATCTGCAAGATCCACGCTACAACTTACTGAATTGGAGGATGCTTTTGCACCAACTCGACTTGGCCATCTATGCGGATCTACGAATTGGGTAAGTGGCCGATCAACTGGCTTGAAATTCTCTGATTGATCATGCCCATTTGTACCTCTAAGAGGACTCTTCTTTCTTTCTGGCGTGGGCTTCCGTACAACAGTTTGTGTTTCAGCCTGCTTAGAAGGAAGAAAATTGGAAGAAGGCCTCAGTGTTCGATCAGAAGGAGAAGATAACACGGGTTTTTCTTTCTTACAAACAGGAATAGAAATTGTATCAGATTGGAATGAGACGCTCAAACTTCTCATTGTAGAGGGCCATAAACTCTCAGGTCGACCACCAATTATTCTTTTTGATAGAACCTGTAAATCTGCTGGTGACCCATGAATTGGTGTGGCCTGGCTTGGAGGGGAAGGGGGTGTGGAGGGTCGCTTCCTCTCAGCTGATTGAGCTCTTTTATGAACCAATTGGGAGGATGTTTGAACAGTTCGTGTGATGCTTGGTGATGAGCAACGCTGAAAACTAGACAACGATGAAGGAGAAGGTGACCTGTTTTTGGGACGTGACGGAGACCGTGTGATAACTCCATTGTTCTTTTCTGCAGGAGCCAACAGTTGTCTTGGCGTCGCTGCTACTGTATGCTTTCTAAATACCCGCACCGAAACGTGTACATCCATCCGAACTATCGAAATCAGACCATAGTGATAGATTTCCTCATGAAACTACACAATCTGGAAAAACAGCACTCACGAAAAGAAAGATCCTTTTGCCTGCATTGTATCAGCCACCATAAATCCACAATTTAAGGAATAAGGGAAAAAGAAAGAAGTAAACTAACATTAAAGAAAAGAACTAGAAAGCGAAAAACTAATAAGTAAACTAGAGAACGTACAGTTCTATAGCAGCAAAATATCAATGGAGAGGAAAACTTGAAACACCAGAACAAACAAACTCGAAGTAATTACTTTCTAACCAAGCAATGCCATCGACCCAAGTAGATCAAACCGCCAAAAGAAAGACGAGGACAAGGTAGGGTATACAGGGCCTCTTAAAAAAGGGAGAACTGCCATAAATTGCATCAACGTCTAATTGTTACAGCTTTAGATTCGGGTTGCTTCGACAGAAATTCCATTTACAGAATAGGGGTCCCCTCAGAAACTCCCGAGCTGGGAGGATAGAAAGAGTGGGCTTTTGCAGGTGACTACAGGATAAGAAAGGGAAGAGCAGCTTAACAAGAACTTCTTCGGCTATGGCTATGGATGATGGTTGGGCTGTAAACATGAAAGATTTTGTACAATCCGACTCACCATTTTGTTCATTTCATCTTCTCTCCTCATAAAGGCCTTTCATTAAAAACAATTCTGAAACTTGTGAAAGTCAGGAAGTTACATCACCCAAGTTTCTTATAAGAAATAATACTCGTAGGTCTCAGAACCAAGTAAAATTGAAATTTAATCATTCACTCCAACTGTCAATGTTTATTTTTCATTATTTGACCTACCCATTAGAAAAAATATTCATAAAAAAATCAACCAAGACACCATTCCATTTGCTTATGAGCAAATGGTGGATGTCCACTCCACGTGCAAGGAGGAGAACCATTGTCCGGTCTAAGAATTTGCATAGCCGTAATAATAAATGGATATAAATTACCAAGTCAAAGTCAACACGAAAGAGAAATGCATTGAAACAAAATTAAGATTTACGGTTTTGGCCCGAATGAGCCTAAGCTTAAATGACATTATGTACAATCTAGTACTATGTTACCTGTTCAAAAGCCCATACTTTTAAATGTTGTTAACTTAAACAAGATTCAAAATCGATTTTGTGGGCTTACAAAGGTTACAAAGACTCTCCACTATTCTAATATAAAATAAGGTGGGTATCTTATTAGAGAATATGAAGTTCCACCTCAAAATCAATTGGCAATGAGGGGAGTATTTCATATCTCTTATGAATGAGTTGTAGAATCCTCACATTTCCAATGTGGGAACAATTGCCACAAGGTGAGTATCTCCAACATTCCCCCTTAAGATGGCGGCCATAACGGATCCGAACTTTGGGATCAAATACCCGCTTAAGCTTATGCCCGCTTGGGTGGGTCCACACCCGCTTAAGAATTAAAGCATTTTGGGTTGGATCGGAATTCGGGGACCAATAACCTACATGGAGGTCTGATACCATATTAGAGAATATGAAGTTCCACCTCAAAACCAATTGGCAATGAGGGGAGTATTCCATATCTCTTATAAATAAGTTGTAGAATCCTCACCTTTTCAATGTGGGACAATTGCCACAAGGTGAGTATCTCCAACATATCTTTCATCGTTTCCATTTAGACTATCCAATTTAACAAATGAGTCAGTGACGCAATAATTTCATTGTTTCGTTATAAACCGGTTCAACATCAGCAATACAAGTTCGATTCGGAGAATTAGTACTTGTCTCCCTTCCTCCGGTATGTTCTCCAAAAAAAAAAATGACTATCCGGATTACTTCCCAACTTGATGATTCAGATGCGGTTATCAATAAATGCAATCACGCAGGTAAAATTTCTGCAATTGATACCGGAAACCGGCCTACGCTTAGCCCTTACTGCATTTTTTGTCTTCATATAAAATTAATACAGTAAACGGTGAAATCAATAAAGTTATTCGTTGCCTGAATGGTCCTGTCCCGACATCCATCCAGACAACACACAATTTCTACAGAATTTTAGGTCAAGTTTTCCTAAACAAAAGCTTTGGATTCGCGTTCGACAAAAGCTTCAGAGATCTTGCAGAGAGAGGAATATAAATAAATCCACGATACATACTCCAATTTCAGCAAATTGAAATACGACAAAGAAAATTCAGTAATTAAAATAGAAAAAGATCCAACGCCTTTTACGGATGATTCACGAGAAAGAAAATAGTAAAATACTTCAAACTTACGATAGAAAACAAAAACAGTATCACCGATCTCTCAAGCTACTGAAGAACTCAGAAACATTTCAATCAAAATTCGAATTGAATTTATCATCAAATCAAAGAAATCGAGTAACACAACATTATCTAAGAACCAGTCACAAATCAAAACTTCAAATAGGTTGAAGAAAAAGAGTTCTCACCGGCACGGCCGAACTAATCACGCAGTGAATCAGAAAAACTCGCCGCCGATTCAATTCCGAACTGAAAATCAGAGCAAATTAGGCGCAATTGGATCGGAGAAATGCCTAGGGTTTAATTTCTTGGAAAATTAAACGAAAACGATAAGGATTAAAGAACTGGAAAGAGATTTATTCGTACAAAGCTCTTTCCAGCGAGGAAATTTGACGGAGTTGAGACTTTCGAAGAAGAACTTCGAATCGAGAGCGAAGAAAATGAAAAAGCGCTTTATTTTTTTTAAAACAGATAAAATTAAAATTAAATTAAAAGAGGATTAATGAAAAAAAAAAAAAAAAAAAAAACAGGAAAACGGTTATATTTAGCACTTTTTGAGAGGGTAGGGACCATGGAAAGACAGTTGCTTTCGCGCCACCTATTTTTCTTAATTCTTTTTTTTTAATGAAATTGTATTACTCAAAATATAAAGTTGAGTTTTAAATGTCATTAATTTAATGATGATTCTTATAAAGTATTATTTTCTAACCTAGGTCGAATAAAGCACTGAAGGAAATTGGTTACTCTTTTACACGAGGGAAGTTACCTCAATCATTATTAAGTCCATGTGATAAAAACTAATTTGGACTAATGGTTCTTTATATATATAAAAAGTGATAATAAATTAAAGAAATTTGTTATGTATACCAATTTTATGGCCCTCCATTAAAATTATACCACATTTTTATCTAAAATTTGTTTATACTAAAATTTTGAGTGATTGAACTCAATCAAACTCAATCAATAACTAGTGATTAAACTCAATCAGTTTGTTAAGTGATTGAGCTCAACTGATTGAGTTTAATCACTAGTTATTGATTGAGTTCGATTGAGTTCAATCACTCAAAATTTTGGTATATGTGCAATTATTTTCAGCAAATTTTTGTTATACATGAAAATTTTTCATAAATTAATTACATTCAAGAATATAAAAATTGCAAGGTTCATTTATATTTGATTAGTATGGTTTCCTCTTACTTATTCTCAACAATTTATGCAATCTTTTTATGGTTATTTGTGTTATCTTTTTTTTACATCAAACTATATAATGAATGGTTAACAAAAGTACTAACTCTATTGAAATAAAATATGTATTTATAATTAAATGCCATAAAGTTTGAATCTACATGTTATTGAACTAAAAATGTAAAAATATATATTTAACTTTTACTCCTATTTATTGGAGGAGAGGGGACCATAGCAGTAACAATTAATTGAAACAAAACAAAAGTAATGGTAGAAAAGTAAGACAAAAAACTATCATGAAATTGTTTTGTCATTTGGAAAAAACTTCTCAAATACACATGAATATGGAGGGGAGGTATATTTAAAATGTTAAATATTATAGCCCAAAAATGAGAATTCAAGCACAAAGAAGATTGGCCCAAAAAACACTCTAGATTTCTCTCTTTGGACAAAGAAAAATCTAGATATTTATTTCTCATGAAAATTCTAGATTTTCACTTTGTCCAAAGTGAAGTTGTGGCAAAATTATAGCCACAAGATTAACTTGATCACCAAGGCAAATTTTGGACCATTGGATGATACTTGGAGCCCAAGTTGATGGGTGCTATAAATAGGAGATGGCATATGTTGGCAAACCATCCCAAATTCTTCCAAGACATCCCACATCTTAGTGAGTGAGGGTGTGAGATAAAAATAGAGAGAGTTTCTTCTTATAAGAGAGTATGTTGCTACTTTGTAAGAGAGAAAGTTTGTAACTACTATTTTTATAATGAAGTTCTTCTATCCTTGCCCGTGGTTTTTACCCTAATTTGTTTAGGGGTTTTCCACTTAAAATCATCGTGTCGTTCTTTCTCTTCTTCCTCTTCATAATATTATTATTGTTATTCTCAAATCTCTTTTCATAAAATACATGTGACATATTGAATATTATATGAATAAATTTTCTTTTCTTTTCTTTTCTTTTCTTGATCATTAAAACAGAGAAACATCAATAAGCAAGTAAATAAACAAGTTTAAACTATATTAGAAGATTGTATTGTTAGATAAAGCATCGAATAATTCTTACATGCTTGGGCTAGAAAAAATTAAAAAGTAAACGATGTCAGATGGAGAGAGGTTTAAGAGGGAGACAAAAAAAAATATTCTTTTAATTCATTTCATCAAAATTTAACAGAAACTTAACTGAATATAAATGGGAGGACCAATTTCAAGCTTTTTCTAAGGTCGAAGAATTAAAATTGAATTTTAAAAATTTAAGGGACTAAAATTGAACGACATTATATTAAGAAACCAAAATAGTATTTTAATCTAATAACTTTTATTTTTTTAAAAAATAAATGTTTCCCTAATTTAAGTATATCTTTCATACAAATTTATGTGTCATATTCATGTCCAATTTTATTATCTTTATTACTTTAATAGGTTCGATAAAACTGTATAATTTAAATTGGTACTAAGGTACAAGTATTCTATAATATTAAAAATAAAAGTTTAGTACTCAATGAAATAAGTTTTTATCTTTTTTCTATTGGTGTAGCTTTGCACCTTGCTAAAAATGACACAATTCATTCCAATTTATGTACAATATAATTAATTAATACTTAGACCATGAAAAGCGATATAAAGAGGTTTAGAAGACATGAAGTTGAATGTATGTTGGAAGTGAGTTGATGGTTGGTAATTAAAGTGAGAGTGAGTTATTGTTGAGAATTAATTAGAAATTAAAGTGCGAACGTGTACATTATAAAAAAGGAAAATTTGAAAAGTGAATTAATAGTTGTGAATTTGTGAAGGAGTAAGAAGTTGTTAAGGACAGCCTGGTTTGGTTCAGCTCATCACAAATAGAAAGCCAACAACAAATGGGCTATCATCCCTTCCTTCTTTCGTTTTCAATTTCTAATATTGTAGACTAGAATAAAGCCAATATTAAACAACAATAAAAAAAAAAAAAAAAAAAAAAAAAAAAAAAAAAAACCCCAAACCCACCCCCCACCCCCCCC
>JBBMEF010000008.1:5428543-5449823 GCA_037832685.1 Sicyos baderoa | reverse complement strand
AGAATAAGTTGTGAAGCCCCCAAGACAAATTCAACCTCAAGAACAAGCTGCAAAGCCATTGAGACAAATTCCACCTCAAGAACAAGCTATGGAGCCCTCGAGATATTTGAGAGAGAAAGAATCAGAGGAATAAATTAGAGATTGTACCCCACATCGCACATATACAAATCATTATAAATCTCAAATTTTTAATTTACACGTGTCTCGATTCTTCTATGCACCTCAACTAATGTCACGGGACATACAGGTAGTCACCATAGATTGAACCCATCATTTTATGCACCTCAAATTCTTCTTTAACCAATTGAACCGATCGTTGAACTTATTTTATCACTTCACCTTATTTTAAAAAATTACAACTATATCAATATCAAATTATATAATAATTAAAAGATATATTTTAATTTTTAAAAGTACCACAAGGGTTGGTCGGCTCAAGTGGAGCCCGCCGAAACACGCTGAGAATTTGAGCGCCATTATAGCCGTTACAACCGCCATCAACAGATAACGACCTTTTGAAAAACTTTTACCGGCTCCCGTGTATTCATAAAGCAAGCCAACTATTATTAATTATGTCCCATTGCACATATGATTATGAATTTATGAAATCATTTCTAGGGGTCGTGCGGGTTGGATATGTTTTTTTATGTTTAGATTTTATACATTGTCGTTCGAAACAAATGTTTTTTTTTTTTTTTAATTATAACAATTGGAGATGGGAGATTCAAACTCATAACTTCATTGTCATTTGGTGTAGCACTGAGTTTGTTATGGTCGGGTGAAATAAATGAGTTAACAACATTAATAATTGCAATAATTACCTTCTTTAATGAAATGTCCATAAATCTACTATAACTCTGAACTATATATAGAATCAGACACAACTGTATACATTTGCTTTTAAGATAAGATGATATCTTTGTAATGTCATATCTTTAGAAAAATGGAAAATATTCAACTACAATTCCATACTTAACATAGTTGTAATGTCATATCTTTTTAACCGTAATTCCTTTTTTAAAATTAAAAATAGTACTTTTTTTTGCCATGTCTATAATGGAAGATGCAATTTAACCTTTATCATAGTCAAAGTTCAAAATATCTTCTTCTTTTTAAACTTCAAAGTTCAAAATATGGATGTTGATGGAAATATCAAGTTTATATTTTTATAAAAACGTTGATAAAGATAATATTGATAAAATGTCAATAATATTCATAAAAAAGTTCACAAAAATGTATTTTAAGTAATAAATAATATATTTTTTATAAGTGAAGATTCGAATTCATGATCCAAATACACATTTATATTGACGTTTTTTTTAAAATAAAAAGCGTATAAGATAAAGAAAATGTTGAGTCACCTTTATGTCAATGTCTAACACATGAATCATAATAATATTGTCTATGTCGATTAAAAGAAAATGTCATGATCATCCTCAACATATTTCTATTTTTAACTAAAAATTAAACCTATTTCTTTTTATTTTTATTTTCTTGTCATTATTATGATAGGCTTTTTGGTGTCATAATCTTGAGTTTGTGTCTAAAACAAGGGTGGCATTCATTTTAAAAATAATCAAAATTAAACCACGCTTACTTTTTTGTTTCCTAAAAAGCGAAGCAATGCCGTTGGCTTGGCCAACACATATTGCATAAAAATATTTCATTTCTAAAATTTATTTCAAACCCATTTTGATTTAAATCCAAAAACTTCAATTCATTTTCTTGTTTATTGTGGGTATATTCAGTTTTCTTCCAAATCCCACGTTTGCCTATATCCAAAAACGCCATTTTTTCTCATTCAATGATTGTGTGGACTCTGTGATTTGGCTTCAAATTTTGTAATTTTTCTCTCATTTCTCCCTTTTTTTTTAATATATTTTTTTTCAACTCGATTTTCCTCCGAAATTCGCTGCGATTCCTGTTTTCATTACCAGGTGAGTTCATCTTCTTGTTCTTCATTTTCATGGCGGTTTTTGTTTTTGCGTTTTTGTAGATATTATCTTAAACCCCCTTTTGCCTGTTTTTGTTGAATCATTAACAAAAAGGTTGAAATTAGTTAACCCATTTGGCTTGTTTGTTGAAATTAATCAACCCTTTTGCCTGTTTTTGGGAAATCATTAGCGGAAAGTAGAAATTTTTAATCAACCCTTTTGCCTGTTTCTTGGAAATCGTCAACAAAAAGTAGATATTAATCAACCCTTTTGCCTGTTTCTGGGAAATCATCAACAAAAAGGTTGAAATCGATTAATCCCTTTAGTCTGTTTATGGGAAATCATTAATTCCTTTAGCCTGGTTTTGGGAAATTGCTTTGAGTCCTGTTTGATTTTGATCTTTACCATATCCTTTATGCAATTTTTATGTCCATTTCTCTTGTGATTTTATGGCTATGAAATTTTAGATCAACCCGACTCGGGTTAGGGTTAGGATTGTTTGGATTTGCTGAGAAATTTACAAAGTTCTTGTGGGTTGTATTTGAAAGGGGATTGTAATGGATGAAAGTGGTTCAGAAACTGAGATAAAAGGTGTAAAAGAAGCACTTGGAGCTGGACAACAGCTTCTTCAAAAGCTTTATCAGGAGCTTGATAAAGAAAGAGAAGCCTCAGCCACTTCAGCCAGTGAAGCCCTATCGATGATTCTGCGTTTGCAAGAAGAAAAGGCGGCAATGAAAATGGAAGCGAGTCAATATCAGAGAATGGCGGAGGAACAAATTTGCCATGCCGAAGAATATCTTGCTGGTTTCGAAGATATGATATACCAAAAAGAAATGGAAGTTGCTTCTCTTGAATTTCAAGTGCAGGCTTATAGGTATAAACTCTTGAGCATGGGTTACCCTGACTTAGGCCCTTGTGAACCCAGGTTTGCTGATAAGCGATTGGCAAAAAAGGATGTCGGTTCGAATGGAGAAATCGGTGTGAGTAGCAAGGTGAGAAGAGCGAAGTCTCTGCCTCCGAATCAATTTGAGGAATTGTTCTATGGAAAAGATGCTGCAGAAATGGACATGTTTGATAGTCCTAGACCGGATTCCTACTCGAGCGTCGTGGAACATCCGAACCGATGTTCGTGGGAACAGATGGAGATGTTAGATGAACAAATAAAAGAGATAGCTGTCTCTAAAGGGAGTGGTGAAGATAGATTTGGAGGTTTGAATGATGGGATTGTTGTTTGCTCCACAAGCATTCAAGATAAACCTGATGAGTTAAGGGGAGTTAAACCTGATGCAAGCCCGACATGTTCTCCTCTCTCAAGCGTTCAAGATATTTTCGAGATCTCAGAGGTTAACAAGAATCTCACTCTTGAAGCTTATCGAACTCATATCCAACTTCAGAAAAAGTTGATTTTCGAAGGCGAAAATAGATTAGGAAAGCCAGATTCATTATCATTGGAACCATTGGAAAAGTACCATAAAGATGAGCCAACAAGGGCAAAGAAAGTCCCTAGTTACAAAAGCAAGAAGAACAAATCATCAAAATCAAGGAAAGGAAAATCTATAGACTCTGGCACGACTCCTGCTCGTCAACAAATCGACGAAATTGTCGCCAAGTCTCAACCTTTTCAACAACTTTGTCACATAATAGAGCAGCTCGAACGGAATAGAACCAGCAGCAGCAGTAGTAGTACAAGGCATGTGATTACAGGTTCTGGGGTAGGGGGGCTTCTGAAGGAGATACAAGAACAGCTGAATTCTATTCAATCTGAAATGAAAAGTTTGAAAACCGTTAAGCGCCCTGCACCGGACGACTCGATGTACGATCTTCTACAAGAGGTATATATAGGCTATTCTCTTTTCCTTTGCCATTAACTATATGAATTACAAATGTACTGAAAAATACCATTTTTGATTGAACACAGGCAATGCTATACTTTTGGTTTTGATGAAGCATTATGGTTTCTCTACATTGTAAGCCTACATACATACAACCCTGAGTTTTGGATTTGACCATTGTTGATGAACATGAATCTGATTTAGTGTGCGTTTGGTTTGTAGATTTGAGTTCATGAAATGTATAAAAATGAATCAGATGCTATAACTTGTACATACATGACAGGAATGGAAGCTTCCTTTTTGCAGAAATGTATCAAGGCTCTTCTTCTTGGTTTTCATTTAATCTTGACTGAAATACAATTATGTTTGCTAATGAATGATGGATCGATCAAAATCACGAGTTTATAAAGGAGGACAAATATCTCCGTTAATATGTAGTTTTTTGGGTGAAGCAAAAAATAAAGTCATAAGAGTTTATACTTAAAGGAGACAATATCATATCAATATATAGATTCCTTGAGGGTTTGACAAGACTTTTTTATAATGAGTAGATCATAAGTTTATAGTATGTTATTTTGGGTGAAATAAAAAATAAAGCCATATATATGTTAAAGTATTCGTGAAAAAATGACATTTTGTTATTTATAACTTAATTCGATTTTTTTATTTTAAAAATTTAGATTTACAATAAAAAAAAAATAATAAATAAATAACCAAAAAAAAAAATTATATCAAACCGAACAATAGCTTAGGTAATATAATGTATTATATGATTAATAGGTTATAGTTCAAATCTTCCTTCTTTAATTATTATAAATTATATCAAATCGAACAATAGCTTAACCAATTATTTTAAGGGAAATTGTACTTAATAGTCCAATTTTACAAAATAATTACAGATTTAGGCAAATTTGAAAAAATTTACATCCATAGTCATTATGTATTAGTTATTCAGTATAAAAATATTACTTTATACCGTACATTTAACTATGATTGCTAAACTTTTTAAAATTTAGCTAGTATTGTAAGTATTTTATCAATTTGGTCGGCAAAAACCCCTTATTTTAAACCTAAAAGATAAATGGACTATAAAGTAATGAGAAATTTATGTCGACGATTTGAATCTTTAATCCTAAAGGCCACACGATTTTCACGTAAAAAAATGTAAATAATTGGAGAAGTGGACTTTTTGTTTATTTATTTTTAAAAGGAAAATTGGGCGATTCTTAACTTTAACAAGTTGCAATGCATCCAAACCCAATAGCCAATTTCCAGGAAATGCAGTAAAATAAAATAAAATATTTCTAGGATTATTATTTGGTTCAAAAAACCTGAATCCATATCCATATCTAAATAATATTAAAATCGATCGATTATTATTATTTTAGTACTATGTGGATACATAATCATGAATATTACTCACTTAGCTTGAATCATAGGGTATTTCACTTGTTAGTCTTAGATTTGATCTTCCTAGTTTTAAAAATATTTTAATAAATTTATAGTGCTATTTGTGGAGATTCAACTAGCCAAATTTATTATTTTTTTAGTACAAGTTGGGAGAAGAGAATTACAAGTACCGATTCCAAGGATCGAACTTGTGACAGTGGAGTTGAAATGGTTTAACACCAGACAAGATAATCAATTGCACCACTCGCGTATTGAGTCCTAGCAAAATTTATTTGTTTGTTAAAAAAAAAATTGAGTTCAACCACCACAAAATTTAAAGTCACCATCTCTTAATTATATATTCTAGCACTGAGTTATATATATTTTTTAAAAGTATAAATTAAAAGAGGAAGAATACAAAATTATATATAGGAATATCAGTGCTATCAAATAAATGAGAGTTAAATACTTATTTTTAAAATTAAACTTGTGATGTTCGTGTTAAATTAAATTACCATAAAACAATAAAATTATTCGACCACTAACTTTTTCGATACAACCAAGTTATATTGTATGTTGTATTTTTTGATACATCATTATAGATTGGATTAATCGAAAGGGAGAGATAGCTCTAGATTTTATTCTACTGCATACCGACCATTATTTAACATTGCCTTTTTCAAACCATAAATATTTTTAATTGATCAAATTCAAAGTCAAACTCCACTGGCGCCAAATGATCATCCACAAGTCAACGGCGGTTAGGCCCAAAAAAATTTCATATAAAATCAACACTTTGCAACTCATCTCTTCATAAATCTCTTTCTTTTGCACAACTTTTTGTTTTTTTCTCCATTTCATAAAATGGGGTTGTTTTTGCTCTTTCTTTCCTTGATTGCTTTTCTATTCAATGAAAAAGCTTTTTGCATTATTGAATATGAACATGATAACAGAGCAGCATTGCTTGCTTTCAAAAATGGGATTTATTCAGACCCACAAAACCATCTCAACAATTGGAGTTTAGATTCAAATCTTCATTTCTGTAACTGGACAGGAATTGAATGCAACAATATTACCCACCAAGTTGTCTCGATTAGTCTCACTTCGAAGTCGATCCGAGGCACCATTTCTCCATTTCTTGCCAATCTTTCATCCTTAATGGCTCTGGATTTAGCTGAGAATTTGTTTGAAGGCCAAATTCCCAAGGAATTGGGTTCTTTAGTTGATCTTCAGCAATTAAGATTAAAAGGGAATTTGTTGACAGGAAAAATTCCTTGGGAGCTTCAAAATCTTAATAAATTGGAGTATCTTCATTTGGGTGGTAACAAACTTGAAGGGGAGATTCCTGAGTTGCTGTTTTGTAATGGGTCAAGTTCTTTGTTGAGGTATATAGATTTGTCAAACAATTCTTTAACTGGGAAGATTCCTTTGAAAAATGGATGTGAGTTGAAAGATTTGGTGGAATTTTTGCTATGGTCTAATGAGTTTGAGGGGCAGGTTCCTTATGCTCTTTTGAACTCAACAAATTTGGAATGGCTTGATTTGGGGTCAAATAAGCTTAGTGGGGAGTTACCTGCTGAAATTGTTATGAAAATGCCAAATTTGGTGTTTCTTTACTTGTTTGATAATGAGTTTGTTAGCCATGATGGGAATTCAAATCTTGAGCCTTTTTTTGATTCTTTGATGAATTCTTCAAATCTTCAAGAGATTGATTTATCAAGAAATCATCTTGGTGGAGAGATGCCTTCTAATGTTGGTGATCTTCATGTGAGCCTCTCTGAGCTTCATTTGAGCGATAATTTTATCTATGGCTCAATTCCTCCTTCCATTTCAAAGCTCATAAACCTTACTGTTTTGAACTTGTCTGGTAATATTTTGAATGGAACTATTCCTTCTGAGGTGGGGAGATTGAGAAAACTTGTCTATATTCATTTGTCCAACAATTTGCTCTCTGGGGAAATCCCATCTTCTCTTGGTGAAATTCAGCCTCTGAGTTATATCGACTTTTCGAGGAACAGGCTGTCTGGTTCGGTTCCGGAAACGTTGGCTAATCTTTCGCAGTTGCGACAACTGTGGCTGTATGGAAACAATCTCTCTGGCTCAATCCCACCAAGTTTGGGAAAATGCACCAACTTGGATTCTTTAGACCTTTCTAGCAATCAAATTTCAGGTGTTATTCCTAGTGAAATTGCAGTTAGGACCATGAAATTTTATTTGAACCTTTCTAGAAACCATTTACATGGGCCTTTGCCAATGGAGCTTAGTAAAATGGATATGGTCCTTGCAATAGACTTGTCCAACAACAATCTCTCTGGCCCTATTTCTTCCCAACTTGAAAACTGCATTGCACTAGAACATCTCAATCTATCTGATAATTGCTTTGATGGTCCCTTACCAGTTTCAATTGCCCAACTGCCTTATCTTCAAACACTTGATGTTTCTTTCAACCAATTTATTGGGAACATTCCAGAAGCTTTTCAGACATCTTCAACTCTCAAGCAACTCAACTTCTCTTTCAACAAACTTTCAGGTCCAGTACCAGACAATGGAGTGTTTTCATGGCTGACAATGTCTTCTTTTTATGGAAATAATGGTCTTTGTGGCTCAATCAAAGGCTTTCCTAAGTGTTGGGAAAAACACAAGCTCTATAAATTGTTGCCAATTCTCTTGTGTTCATCTGCAGTTTTTCTACTCTGCATCGCTGGGATCGTCTTCACACTCCGGTCTAAAACAAGTCTGCGTCTTCCCGTTTTGAGTCAGCGGAGTTTCAAAGGATATGGATTCCAAAATACAGATAGGAATGAGCTGAACTATCCAAGAATCTCGTATCGACAACTGGTGGAAGCCACTGATGGTTTCAGCTCATCTAGATTGATAGGATCAGGTAGATTTGGAGAAGTGTATAAGGGAATTCTACCAGATAAGACAAATATTGCAGTCAAAGTTTTGAAACCAATTAGAACATTAGGGGAAATCTCAGGAAGCTTTAAAAGAGAATGTCAAGTGCTGAAAAGAACAAGGCACAGAAATTTGATTAGGATCATAACCACTTGCAGCAGACCAGATTTCAATGCTCTTGTTCTTCCATTAATGTCAAATGGCAGTTTCGAAAGCTATCTCTATCCGGATGACCGCGGATCGAGCGTTCGTCGGCTGAGTTTGGTCCAACTGGTGAGTATTTGCAGTGATGTGGCTGAAGGTGTGGCTTATCTACACCACCACTCACCAGTTAGAGTGGTGCATTGTGATATTAAACCAAGCAACATTCTTCTAGACGATGACATGACTGCTTTGGTCACTGATTTCGGAATTTCGAGACTGATCGTCGGAGGAGAAACTAACAACATTTCTTCATATCCGAACGAGTTGACTTCCTTCAGTTCAACACATGGCTTGTTGTGTGGATCTGTTGGCTACATAGCTCCAGGTAAATACAATTTTTTTCTTTTTAGTTTTTAACCCCAAGTTATCTATCCATGGCTAGAATCAATCTGCTATTGATATAATTAAATCTTTTGGGTTCATTGGTGATTTAACAAAATTCAACTCAATCATATTAACATAAATTCTGCCTTTGAAAATGCAGAATATGGATTAGGAGAACGTGCTTCTACTGAAGGAGATGTGTTCAGTTTTGGTGTTCTTCTGTTAGAAGTTGTGACAGGAAAGCATCCAACTGATCTTCTCTTCCAACAAGGTGCAGGCTTGCATGAATGGATGAAAAACCACTATCCTCACGAGCTCGACGACATAGTCGACGAAGCAATGGAAAGATATGGACTTCCAAGGCCAAACATTGCAACACAATCTACCAAACTGCAGCATGAAGTTATATTCGAGTTGATCGAGCTTGGTATCATGTGTACGCAGTACACTCCTTCGTTGAGGCCGAGTATGGTCGATGTAGCTCATGAAATGAGGCGTCTAAAGTATCATCTCTCAAATGATGTACCTTTGTTGATTTGAGAAGCTGGTCCTGCTAAAGATGAAGTTTGCTGATTGGTTTGGAAGAATTAGAGCAACTTGGTGTTGTTCACTTGTGATGCTCATTTGTTCAATTTGATTGATTTAGGCCTCCTAACAAGTATAGCTTTTCTGACTCTATTTGCAATAGCAAATTCAAAGAAAAAGAGGGGATTGAATTGGAGTTTAATCACCTCAGTGAAATCAGTATGTAAATATGTAACACGTGATATAATACAATAAGCATAAGCCAAATAACCATTTTTTGTGAACCTTATTGTAAACATTGTAGCAATAAGGTTCACAAAAAAAAGAGGTATAGATTGTAATGAGACATTTTCACCAATTGTTTGATGTGTGAGATCCTTGATTGTTAACATGTATAGCAGCAACAACGTGACCGAAGGGGCACGATACAAGTGTGTAAAGAGATAAAGTACTTGAAAAGACATTCCAAACGAGCTCTAAATCTCGAAATTTATCCTAGCTAGGTTTGGAGACGAAAACGACTCAGTAGAGACTTGAATTCAAGACCTCATGCTGATACTATGTTGAATTATGTTAAATCACCAATCAACCCAAAAGTTAAGTTGATGGGTTGAGATAAATTTAATTATATCAATCACCATTATCCGATAGATCAAAGTTTTATGCATTTAATAGGGTAAGTAGGAAAATATGGATAACTTATGTAAAGCTGATTGAGGAGCTATCAGGTACAAAAGATAATAGCCTTACCTATTTTATACATCAAAAAATGCTAGATACAATTTGGTGAATATTGTGACTGATTTTGCAGGTGTTGTCTATAAGGAAAGGTCTTTACCTATGAGCTAAGAAGTCATTATACAGTTAGTATGGTTTAATGTCAGTTTGAAATAACTTTCCAAGTTGTTAAAAGTACCCTTTTTTATAACTGTGAATCAGAGTTTCGCCCCACTACATTCTAGAGGACACTTGCGCTTGTCATAAGACTCAAACCCAGGAGACAACAAAATATTTTACAATTAAGCTCATTTGTGAGTTTCAAACTAATGACCGACTCCAAGCCTCTACCAAGGAGGCTGTCCCTTAAAGACTACGTTAAATGTATGTTTTCAACCCTTCCAAAATCGTTTTAAGCACTTGAAAAATCTTTTCAAATAGACCTTAGCACCAACTAAAGTAGAATATGTGGTCATCATGGGAGCTATTAAAGAGGATATAGTGCGATTTTCCTTGAAGAAAATATATGTTTTATGATAACACCAAATGTTTAACATCTTCATAATCATTTAAGCTTAATGCATATATTATAATCTAACTAATATCATCACAAAACTTGTCACTACTTCCATAACAGCAAATGAGAGATTACATGACTTAGAAATTCATTGGTCAACTGATTAGCTATTAGATTTTGAGAAAAATGCTTCCAATAAAAACCACTTTATTTGCTAAGAAAATGGCTTATGATCTTCTTTAGAAATTAGCTTAAGAACATATCTTCAACCATTCACTTCCCAGACACAAAATCCAAAAAAATCTATTAAAGAAATAGAGTTGTGTTAGGCAAAAGCAGCACATGAGGCTATTGCCAACATTATTCAATGTTTAAACTGCACTTAGATCTCTCTTTTAACCTACCATTCAGATAGAATTTAGCAATCTAGATTTTGTATTAAGTGGAGAATGATAAAAAAAAAAAAATTATTGTATCATCTTCTAGTACAATGATTATCTCCACTTTTAAACTTTACACTTAATTTAATCACTCCCACTTGACGAAAAACTCTCTATGCCATGTTGTTTGCCTCAGTTAGGTCCAAATCATGTGGTGAAAAAAACTTTGAATGTAGATAAGATCATAAGTCAACTTTTCCTTTTCTTGAACTTGATAACTTTAATTATTTTGTACTGAATCGTTTCGAAACTTCCCGGGGATTGCTATGTACTGTGCAAATTTGCTATGTGAATGGATAATATCATACCAATGTAAGGATTATCTCATGATTGTTGTCCTTATTAATTGGTATCAGAGCAAGATTACTAACTTAGCCATGTCGGTAGAATTTTCCGGTGTAGGTCAAAGAAGTTAAGAATCAGGAGGAGACATACTTATCGGACTGACGGTGTACTCTCAGGAGAAGAGAATTTTGGTCTAGATATGAGTTGGACAGATTGACTAGTGTGTACTCTAAGGAGAAGAAGAGTTTAGTCGGAATATGTATTCATGGCGGAAATCTGTTCTATCGGATTGGCGGTGTACTCTCAAAAGAAATAGATTGAATATCGCATAGAATCATAGATGAATTGCCTATTTGAAAGGAGGCTCGATCTTTATTTGAGGTGAGGATTGAATCCTCAAGTGCCATATTCAGAAGGCAAGCCCATAGAGAGGTTCGACGGTACTTAATTTGTTTAATGGGAGAATTTTTAGGATACAAACAAAGTTGTCCCACGTTGGTTGAATAAGGGGAAGATCATGAGCATATAAGTGATGATGACAATCATCTCCATCGATATGCGGCCTTCTAGGTGAAACCAAAAAACAAAGTCAGGATGGCTTATTATCAAAGTAGACAATATCATACAAATGTGGAGATCGTTGGAGGGTTGACGTCCTATCCTGAGCTGTACCATATTTAAACCAGATAGTGGGAAAAAAAAAAAAAAAAAAAAAAGAACTTGGAAATTGAGTTGAATCAGAAGGTCTTTTTTTCTAGTTCTTGTGTTAGTCTTGAGACATTGAAGATAGATAACAAAGTAAAATTTTCAAGTTGAGTGTGAATGAGAAGACTTGGAAAAGGAAATCAAATTCAAACAAAGATCTGCACTCAACAAACTTTATTCTGCAACAGTTTCACTTCGAGTTCGAGTGCATCGTCATTGGTTAATATCTCGATTCGTGGTCGATTTAGAGGCGTCATCTCGTCCAATCTTAGCTGGCTAAAAAACTCTAGTTTGGTAATATTCTATTGGAATGAAAATATGTTTTTTTATATAAAAGTATTCAATGGAAACATTCAAACCACAATCTCCCTGTCTTTGAAATGAAATCTATAACTTGGAGGAACAAACTTTTTCAACAAAAGTACAAAGATATATCTTCTATAATAGTATCCAACAAAAGCCTATTCATTTTGTTGACTTTTTTATGTCTTTGTTTTGATTTTTGAGAAGGTTGGTTGACCAAGATATCTTTAGCTCATTGGTCTAGCTTATCTTTGAGTTGCAGTTAGTTAAAGTAATAGTTAATGGTTATCAAACATTAAATTATCAAGTTTAGGGGAAACTTCAAAAGAAATGGTTTTCCACCTAACAGTCTACATAGGTGAGGATCAAATATTTTGATCAACATTTTGAACTAAGAAATATCTTAAGGATAAGTGAATGATAGATATTTGGATCATTAGGATCTTTCTAAGCAAACCAAATTCCCATACAAAAGAGTTTCAATTGAAACTCTAGGCAATTATTCCATTTCTAACCCATTGAAGATGAGTGCTGAATCTTTTTCTGGTGAAAATCCACAAACTATGACAAAATAACATACCCTTTTGAGATTAGATCGAGAATTCTTCAGCAAGATGGATTGCTTGTCTGTTTAATATATCGATCAATTCCGCGCATATACTACTTTCCTTGGTCAATGATAACATAAGTGCCAAGCTCTCATGAATCTTGTACAACATAGAAATTAACATTTATGTTATGGTTATGGAAGAGATGGTTGAAGTTTAACACGTACATCAGTAGAAACTCAATGAAATGTGAAAAGATGTAGAGGCTTCAACTGTATCTTGATGGAAACAGGGTCACCTTGTGAATGAACTTTATAATTGTAAGAAAGTCCTTGATTCTAACAAGTGATATCAGAGACCGAATCTCGGTGATATCTAGTCGAGGTTTGATGTGTGACAGAGATCGTCGAATTCTCCCACGTCAGTTACGATGATACGATGTCAACTACATACCTGGCTATTCTACCAATGCTTATTTATTTGCAGCCTAGAAATATGAGTGAAACAAGTTTTATTCATTTATGTTGTGACAGAAATCCAAAAAATAAAAGAATAAAAGAATAAAAGAATGCAAGACAAATACACACATTTACGTGATTCACTAACGTTGTGTTAGCTACGTCCACGGGCACAGAGAGAAACCGTTTTATTTAAGAGATAGCTAGTCTACCGTATTTGACATGATCATCTAGATTCAAACTTTATCTTTATGAAACTATTCCAGTCAAAATAACTTGAAATGGGGTGTCTCTTATTTTAAACAGAAGATCTTTCTCAAGATGATGCCAGAAGATTATTATCTAATGGAAAATGAACTTTTAAGAAAAAGACAATTGGTTGATAAATAGATGATGATGACAAGTGGACAAATAGATATTGAAATGGAGCTTTAAAGTAGGTGCAAATGATATCAAAAGCACAATGCTCATTCCACTTACAATAAGAAAAGCTCACCATTATTGATTTGTTTGGGAAATCAAAAGAGGTCAGGTAGGTAGAAGTGTCATGTTTCTCCATTATAACAATCTTATGAATGACATTACTTCAATGTCTCCATCATTTTGATGTAATACTACTGAAAGCTTGTGTTCTATATTATGGCTCAGTTGAAAAACTTTTAAGGTTGAGAATTTCTTTTTTGCCTTTTGAATTGGGGGATAAACCAAAATGGATTTTGCAATTCAAAATCTTAAACTGATACTTCATTTATGTTTATTCTTATGCTATTTAGGATTATTTAGCCCGTTTTCTTTTATATCCATGACTGTCTGGGCTACCTTGAGCGTACGCCGACTAATGTTGCGAGATGTACCTCATGACCCTACAATATTTAGATGTCAAGAAAACTTATGGAAAATTAATTCCTAGATAGATAGTCATCACCTCTTAGCTTTCCAAAACCTTCTTGACTACTAACTTGTTGAATCGATCTTGTGAAACACTTAAACCGTATTCGGTCCACCGATTGTAATAATTGGTGGATTTGTCCAAACTCGAGCTCTCTCATAATTCATGGCTCGTTTGGAATTAACACTTTCCTTTTCCATATTATAATAACATGAATTTTAAACATCATTATTATAATCCTTGTTATAATACTTGGCGCTTATAATATAACTCAATCGGTATCCCAAATACGGTCATTGCAGTCAAAGAAAACAAGTTGTTACTTTTATAACAAAGTTCTTTTCACTTTGATTTGGTACTAAATGTGCAGCTATTTCTAAGAAGTTTGAATTCTCACATTTTAATTGTTATTATTTTGAGGAGGCCTGAAAAAATTAAGAGTTAAAACTTATATTTAACATGGACTTAAGAGTTAATGAAATTTATGTCCATTTCAAAAGCCTGAGGTTTATTCAACTAACCAAGGAAAAGTATCAAGTTATCTAAGCCCATCAAAACTCAAATGGGCAAATTCTACTATTATTTTCCAAAAATGCAACCTACTAATCTTTTATTATATACAACTTGGTAACAAGTGTTACATGTTCGAAATTTAAAAACAAAAAACAAAAAACAAAAATTATTAAGGCCCCGTTTGATAACCATTTGGATTTTTATTTTTGGTTTTTGAAATTTAAGCCTATTCTCACCTAAATTTTCTATAATGTATTCCACCCTACCTATCTATATTCATCTTTCCTTAAGAAAGTAGGAGAACACTAACCAACTTTTAAAAACAAAAAAAATAGCTTTCAAAAGTTTGTTTTTGTTTCTAAAAGTTGGTTAGTATTCTCCTACTTTCTTAAGGAAAGATAGATATATGGTAGGAAGAGTGGATCACATTGTAGGAAATTTGAGTGAGAATAGGCTTAAATTTTAAAAACCAAATGGTTATCAAACGGGGCCTAATCTACCGACAGATGGTTTATTGTTGTGTTATGCATTTGTGTTCTCTTGTTGTTTTTAAATGTGTGTGTATATGTATATTCTGAATTTCTGAGTCATGTTTTTTAAGAATATTAAATATTTGAGCTTAACTGTGCATAAAAGCTCAACAATTCATTATTGGACTGTTAGGAAAGTTCCTTTTTCCCAAAAAAGAAAAGAAAAGGGGGGAAGTTCAGTTCTTATATTTTGTTATGTGAACCAAAACAGAAGCATATGGCTAGAGTAAATTTTATTTCCAAAAAGAAAACGGGAAAAATAAAATATGGCACATACACTTTATTTAAATAAATAAATATATATATATATATAGCAATTAAAATACAGATACAAAGAATACAAAAATAATGTTTCTCTGTTGCCTATGAAGTATGCCTTGCAACAAATCCATGCTCCAGTTGATGATGGTTCATAACTCTAACATCTCTTGCCATATAAACATCTCAAATTGCAACAAGCAGCAACTGCCAAGGGAATCTCATGGATTTTCTCTGTAACTAAAGAATGTTTAATATTCCCTACAGACAACAGAAGATGGAAAAATAAAGCCATTATCAGGGCAATAACAATATTCTTTTTTTTTATATATCCGTGACTATCCGGGCCAGCTTTCGCGCACCTCGATTAATGTCACGGGGCATACCGCCTGACCCTACAACATTTGGATGACAAGGAAATCCTTAGGAAATTAATTCCTAGGTAGATGGCCACCAAGGGGATTGAACCCATCACCTTATGCACCTCAAGACCTTTTTTGAACGATTGAGTCACCCCATAATGGTTACATTCTGTTCTTTTCAATAAGACCATCTTTTTTTTACCTTTCTTTCCTCTCTAATTCTATGTCTAATGAGTCAACTTCTATTTGCTGACATTCCAACTAGCTGAATGTTTAAGTTGGAATACGGACAAAGCGTAGTCCTATATTGGTTAGATACGGGTTAGATCATTGGTATAAGAGTGAGGACAATCATCTCTATTCATATGAGACTTTTTGGGTGAAACCAAAAACAAAACTATAAGAATTCAAGCCTAAAGTAGACAATATCATACTAATGTGGAGATCTCACAACTTACCATGTATTCTCTCTCCTCCCTTCTTCTCTCTCGCTTCTCTCTAGACCACCGATTCTCCTCAGCAATCTCCGATGAAATCTGACCTCCGAGACGATGACGATACAGAAATTCCCTCGGATTTCTTCGATAGAAAGCAAGGATTACTCGGTTGAAGTGGACAAGAGATACAATGGAAACAGAGTTAGAATTTCTGAAACGACAAGGGACAGAGCCTTCTTCTTGTCCATCCAATGGCAAACATTGCAATGGCTTAACAATGGATTCCTTACACTACTCAATGTGAATTTGAACCACAAGTACTTCGTTACAACAAGGGCTGATGACTACACGATTTGGATTGAAAAGATTAACAACAGGAAAGGGTATTTTGCTGAAATCACCAAGATTGACAACAATGGTAGGCGTAATAAATTGGTGATTCCGATTGGTGAAGATAGATGGGGCTGGCGTACGTTCCACACTCTTATTGAAGGATCTCCTCCACCAGACAGCATCGAATCATCAATGAAGAAACCCATTAATAACCAGTAAAAGCTTTAGATGCCATTAATGAGGTTCTCTCCACAGCAGAGACAGAGACAACAGAGGAATTAAAGAGGGGAAATCTTGCAATTATTGAAACGCAGAAGCCAACCTATATTAGCGCTCTTACCAAAGGAAAAGCCATTAAGAGAGTTCTTTCTACAACCTTTCCTCCTCCGTCCTCTTCAACATCGAGCTCCTCTGTTTTGAAAAAGAAACAGATTAAACCGATTTGGGTTTATCGTCAAAAAGATGGCAGCAAACTTCAACTACAAAAGACCCCAGACCCATCGATTATATACCAGAGGAACGTCCCGATTTTCACAGACTCTTTCTTTTCTGCAGAGTTTGGATCTATAGAGATGGCCCGGAAAACCCACCCGAAGACAGTTGCTGGAGATGCAGAATCTGAAGAGTAAGGGACTTCCGCGAAGGCGAAGACTGGGGCCGAATACAAAGTTCTTCCGACGACGATGACGAATGAGGCCGAAAACAGAATCCTTCCGACGACGACGATGACTGGGGCCAAGAACAGAGGATCTTCGACGTTCACTGATGGCGGTGCCGTGTCCGAAAAATTTGCTACTGACCTGTCAGAGGGAGTGGTTGCTTTAAACCAGTCGCAGCCGAACAACCAGGTTAAAGTATTGATTGATGACATTGTGGGTCCCACTAAATTGTCCGCCAATAAATTCTTCCTTTTGTCCAAACCAATTTCCTCTTCTACCATCTGCGCTAAACCCATTTCTTCGGGTTATTCTACTGACCCTGGACCATCTTCCTATTCTCGACCAAATCAAAAACCAAAAAACCAAACCAAAACCCTTGCCCTCATCAAACCAGAGAAAAAACCTACCATCAACCTTGCCCTACCTGAACCCATCTCTCTCCTAAAAAAACCAAACCGAACCATAGCCATTAACCAAAGCCAATTTACCTTCATTCCAGGAACCAAACAGATAACCAACCCTCCTCGCCTTACCATCTCTGATGCCGACAACCTTTCTACACCCTATCCATCTTCCCCATCAACACCCCTACCCGAAACAATTGACCCTCCTCCATTACAAATAGAATATCCTACCGAGACAAGCCATTTCTTCACCATGGATGATACTTCTGATTATTACAGAAAGTATCGTACAAAGCTCGATCCTAATGTTCATCCGTCAACCTATCTAGGGGTTACTATCACTTGGCTTAGAACCATGGGTCTGGGTATTGCTCCACTACCTTCGAGGCTTACAAAGCAGATGAAAGAAGCTCGGAAAAAGAATAATGCCAATAGGGAGATCATGAACCTATCATCGAATGTGAACTATGATTGCTACGCCAAGGAGCAAGAACAGGGTGGGTCGTATTCCGCTTCATGATTTACATCACATGGAATGTGAGAGGACTGGGAGACAAGGGGAAAAGGGCCATTATTAAAAGTACTATCTTGAAGTATAACCCTACTATTGTTTTGCTACAAGAAACCAAATCCACTGACATTGATCGTGACTTTATCAAATCAATTTGGAGTGCCAGGGATGTGGCTTGGACTTCAATAGACTCGATTGGAGCTTCTGGAGGCCAGTTAATTATGTGGAATGATCCATCCATTACCGTACTCGACATCAAAAAAGGTACGTTCTCCTTATCCATTAATCTATCTTTGGCAGATGGCTACAATTATTGGCTCTCAGGGATATATGGTCCTTCTTATTCCGATCCATCTCCATTATTCTGGGAGGAATTGGTTAAGCTTGCCGAGGATTGTGGAAGAAATTGGATTCTCTGCGGTGATTTTAATGTTATCAGATGGTCTCATGAAAGATCTAATTATGGATTGCCTACACCAGACATGAGAAGTTTTAATGCTTTCATTTCAGATTTCGGTTTGATTGATCTGCCCTTGATCAATGGAAACTTCACATGGTCTGATTTTCGAGCATCTCCCACATTGTCAAAATTAGACAGATTCTTAGCTACTATGGATTATATGGAGTATTTTAAGGATCTTACTGCTAGAAGATTAGAGAGACTCACATCTGATCATTTTCCTCTCATTCTGACCATTGGAAAACAGAGATGGGGTCCGACTCCATTTCGGTTCCAAAATATGTGGCTCCAACATAAAGACTTTCTTCCGATGTTAAATGATTGGTGGAATAGCACTCCATTAGCTGGTTGGCCAGGTCACGGCTTGATACAGAAACTCAAAGGCCTTAAATTGGTGATTAAAGATTGGAACAAGAACGTCTTTGGCAATATTACTGACAAGAAAGAACTGTTAACACTGGAACTAGCGATTCTCGATGATCTGGAAGAATCTGATTCTATCCATCCGGTTCAAATCCAACAAAGAGTATCTATCAAAGCACAACTACTGTCCATTGCTATTAATGAAGAATCCTTATGGAAGCAGAATTGCAAAAAGATTTGGCTCCAACAGGGAGATGAAAATACAAATCTCTTTCACCGGATTATTGCAGCAAGAAGAAGGAAAAGTTCTATTATCGAGATCCTCTCCAAATCTGGTCGTAGTCTCACAAACGATGATGATATTGAATTGGAATTTATCTCTTTCTATGAGAAGCTTTACTCTAAACAACGGCTGCACAGTCCATTACCAATCCATCTTGAATGGAATCCTATTACGAATGCACAAGCTTTGTCCTTGGAGGAACATTTTTCGGAGGCTGAAATATGGGAAGTTGTTTGCAATCTTGGTACTAATAAGACGCCGGGTCCAGACGATTACACCGCGGAATTCTTCAAAAAAGCTTGGAACATTCTTAAGCCTGATATATTGAGGGTGTTCCAGGAGTTTTTTAAGAATGGTATTATCAACGCAAGCCTTAACGAGACTTATATTTGTTTAATTCCAAAGAAGCTTGATGCGAGAGGAGTCAATGATTATAGACCTATCAGCCTCACATCCTGTATGTACAAAATCATTGCCAGAGTTCTTTCTCAAAGACTTAAGCGGGTTCTTCCTTACACTATCTCCGAGTATCAATCTGCCTTTGTGGAGGGGCGACAAATCCTCGATTCTATTCTTGTTGCCAACGAACTTATCGACGAGTGGCTATACAAAAAGAATAAGGGTGTGGTCATCAAGCTTGATATTGAAAAGGCATTCGACACGGTGGATTGGGACTTTTTAGATGACGTTCTTCGAATCAAAGGCTTCGGTGTTAAATGGAGAAGATGGATTAGAGGTTGCATATCCTCGGCTAATTTCTCGATTATCATTAATGGCCGACCCAGAGGTAAAATACAGGCTTTCAGAGGCCTTCGACAGGACGACCCACTCTCTCCATTTTTGTTTATATTAATTATGGACGGTTTTAGTAGAATGATGTCCCTCGCTGAAAATGAGTTGCGCATCAAAGGCCTTTCGGTGGGACCACAATTATCCGTTACCCACTTGCAATTTGCGGATGATACATTACTTTTTTCATCGATTGATGATTATTATATACAGGAATTGTTTAAAATTGTTCATGATTTCGAAAGCTTATCTGGTTTAACTATCAACATCACGAAGTCTGAAATTCTGGGGATCAATATTGATGATTTGGAATTGAGTAATCTTGCTTTGAAATTCGGCTGTAAATGTGGGAATTGGCCAACGACTTATTTGGGTTTACCCCTAAATGGTAAGCCTAAATCCACTGCATTCTGGGAGCCCATGATTGAGAAAATTGAGAAGAAGATTTCATCATGGAAGAACGGGTTCATATCAAAAGGTGGTAGGCTTACACTGATTGAATCTACATTGGCGAATCTTCCTACTTATTACATGTCCTTATACAAAATGCCTAGTAAAGTGGTGGCTCATCTTGAAAGATTGATTAAGAACTTCCTATGGCATGGGACTAGTGATAACAAAGGGCTTAATCTCATTAATTGGAAAGTGGTCACACTTCCTAGAGCACAAGGAGGCCTCGAGATTACTAACATAAAAGCTAAAAACGATGCTCTCCTTGCTAAATGGATTTGGAGATATGGTATTGAAAGATCGGCACTCTGGTAATCCGTGATCGATGCTAGATATGGGGTTACTAATAACCCGTTCAAGCCAGCTTCCTTGAATTGTAGAGCGCAAAAGAGCCCCTGGAGATTTATTCTTACTATGAAGGACAAGGTCCTGAACTTGATTTCTTTTAAAATTAGGGACGGGGCAGCCACCCTCTTTTGGGAAGATACTTGGTTAAACGACGATACATTGGCCAGACAATTTCCCCTTATCTACTCTCTATCCAAATTCAAAAAGAAGGTGATCAACTACCTCTGGGATCCGCAACAATTGAATTGGAATCTGGGGCTTAGACGTAATTTAAAAGAGGAGGAAATTGTTGAATATTGTTCATTGACAGTTGCGCTCAACTCGGTGCACTTGAGGGACGGTCCCGATCTGGCTGTATGGAGGATGGACCCTACAGGCTCATTTACGGTCCAGTCTATGGTAAAGAACATGGCTTCAGAACAGTGTGACATACAGAATGATCTCTACGAAGCTATTTGGAAAGGAAAATATCCCAAGAAAATTAAATTTTTCTTATGGGAATTGTCTCACGGAGCTATCTTGACTCACGATAAATTACAGAGGAGACTCCCTAACAGATCCATCTCTCCACATTGGTGCTCTATTTGTCAGAAAGAATCAGAATCCACTTTG
>JBBMEF010000008.1:5412562-5428443 GCA_037832685.1 Sicyos baderoa | reverse complement strand
TGAGTTTTAATTGCAAGGAGCATGAAGTCAAATTGTGTAAAGGTATGAACTACCCTATTATTTCAATTTTAGTCTTTTTATTCATATGCAAGTACGGTTTATAACATACCAGTACGTTTTAGTCTTTCTATTTATATACAAGTACGGTTAAGTACTATAACATACCGGTACGACTACAATTTGATTGCTTATTATTCCATTTAAAAATTAATTCATTCAAAATTGTCGTCTTTACTAAATATTTTTTGAAATCTAAATTTTTATGATATTTGTATTCTAGATTTCTTTTATAAAAGTGTTTAATTTCAAATGCTAACAAACTCAAACAAAATCCTTGAGTTTGTTAGATAGGTTGTTAAAATCCTATTATTCATTTTAATAATTAATATAAATAAGGGTAGGGGTACAATAGTAAAATATATTTTCTATATTTAATAAATTTAATTAAAAAAAAGAAAGTAGACATACATTTTAATCCTAAAAAGGAGTAGACATTTGTTTAATTTATTTGCTAAATATAGACAATTCCCTAGTTTTCCCTTTTTTTTTAATTAAATTAAAATAGAAAGCTATTTTAGAAACAGATTCTAAGCCATGGTATCTTCTTTACTGTAATGTGCAATCGTTTCAGTTGAGGCTAACAGACATGACCTGGTTCCGAGGCCCATAAAGTTGAGCCCATTATCGGCCCATATCTTATTCCGGGCTATTGAGAAGGCCCAATTTGCTTTCTCCACACAGTTGGGTTCAATTTGCAAGCCCAAACAAACTTCTTGATTCTTAAAAAAAAAAAAGTGATAAATAGGATTTTATATATATAAATGTGGGTTTTACCAAAAACTATTAAATAATAAATATTTGAATGGGTAAAAAGACATTTCTCAAAAGTTTAGGTTAAGGATCTAGGGCTTTGGTATACAAAAAGGATAAAGTTGTAAATGAACCTATTTTAGATTATCACCATTTTACATCTTGGACATGGACACAAAATTTAGATGAAGTGGGACACTTTTGTAAGCAGCCCATGAGACTGGCTTGTCATATTGAGGCAAATGAATGTTGGAGAATCCCAAAGATGAATAAAACAAATCATGAAAATTTGTTGAAAATTTGTCAAAACATATAAAACCACAAATACTTGCTTGAATTATGAAAAAAAAAAAAAAATAGTGTAGCTTTGCAAGAGGAGAATGTTGAAAAATAAGAACTTTTATCTCAAACACAAATGTGTACATCATCACTAGTTCCTTTCTCACAAGAAGAACTCAAAACTAAATACTCTAATATAAAAAAGGTCTAGAGAAAAGGTCCAAGATTTAGCAGGTGATGGCTAGAGAAAATGTCTTTATCTATAACCTATCAAAGTCATTATACAGTCTTTTATTTAGTACAACAACAATCTTTTCGAGATTAGAGGATTCAAACCTACAACTTCTAAGTCGAAGATACATGTCAATTACATGGCTTATCTATGAATTATATTGTTACGGATTATAGGTCTCGTTTACGAATTCGTCGTAACTAGAATGCAATTTTCCTTTAAGAAAATATACTTTCATTATATAAACCAAATGCTTAACAACAAATGAGGAACAATATGACTCCCAAATTCATTAGTCAACTGATTAGCTATTGGATTTTGGTAAACACAATGAAAAAAAAGCACTTTATTCACTTAGAAAATTGTTTTTGATCATCTTTCGGCCAAGAAAAATCAGTAATCTATTTAAGAAATAGAGTTGTGTTTGGCAAAAGCAGCACATGAGGTTAATGCCAACATTATTTAATGTTTTAACTAGCACTTAAATCTCTCTTTTAGCCTACCATTAAGATGGAATTTAGCAATCTAGATTAAATATTAAGTGGAAAATGATAAGAATTCATTGAATCATCTTCTAGTTCATTGATTATCTCCACTTATAAACTATACACTTAATTTAATCATTCCCACTTTACAAAAAACTTGCTACACCATGTTGTGTGGCTCAGTTAGGTCCAAATCCTGTGGTGAAACAAAATATTTGGATAGACAAGATCATTAGTCAACTGTTGCTTTTCTTGAGCTTAACAACTTAATTTATTTTGTATCTGAATCATTTCGTAACCGCTCGTCGATTGTCGTGACCGAGTGCAGATCTGTTGTGTATGAATGTGCACCATGTTTAAACCAGATAATGAATGAAGGCTATGAATAATGAATTGAATCAGAACCTCTTCTAGTTTTTGTGTTGAGACATTGCTGATAGAGGACAAAGTTTGATTATTAATCCCCACCATGTTTAAATCTACACATTCAACAAACTTTATCCTGCAACAAGTTCACTTCGAGCACGAATCCGTCGTCATTGGTTAGTATCTAGTTTCGTGGTAGATTTAGAGTCGTCGTCTCGTCGTCTCGTCGCAATCTTATCTGGCTAACAAACTCTTGTTTGGTAAGGTTCCACTAGAATGGAAGTATGTTATTTTTAGAAGTATACAAATGAAACATTCAAACCACAATCACTGTCTTTGAAATGAAGTCTATTACTTGGAGGAAACAACTTTTTCAACAAAAGTACATCAAAGATATATCTTCTAAAACAGTATCCAATAAAAGCCTATTCATTTTGTGAACTTTTTGATGTCTTTGTTCTGACTTTTGAGTTGCAGTTAGATGGTAACTCAAGTAATAGTTATCAAACATTAAATTCTCAAGTTTAGGAGAAATTTCAAAGTTTTTTTGGCTATTCACTTGAGAGTCTACACAGAAGAAGTTCTAATATTTGGATCAACATTGTGAAACAAAAAGTATCTTGAGGATAAGTGTATGACAAATTTTTGGATCATTAGAATTTTTCTAACCAAACCAAATTGCCATACAATAAGAGTTTCACTTGAAAAACTCAGACAAGTATTCCATTTCTAACCCATTGAAAATGAGTGCTGAATCTCTTTTCTGGTACAAATCCACAATCTTTGACAAAATGGCATATACCCTTTTGAGATTAGATCAAGAGCTCATCATCAAGATGGCTTGCTCATCTGTTTAATATATCGATCGGTTTTGCACGTCTGTTACTTTTCGTGGAAAAAATGAATATGTAGGCCTACCTCCCATTTGAATCTTTCACAACATGGAAACTAACAGCTTTCTTATGTTTACAAAAGAAATTGGTTAAAGAGTTAAGGGAGAAAGTTCATTTGATCCTAACAAGTGATATCAGAGTCCGAATATCTGTGATATTCCTGTTGAAGCTCTGATATACTCGATGAAGATTTTTGGATTATCCCACATTGGATATGCAAGTTCGACGTCGAACACGTCGATATGGCATTAACTACATGCTTGGCTATTATACGAATGCTCATCATAGCTATGTTGGCAGCTTATAAATCTGATAGAAAGTATAAGGATCTGGTTTTAATCATATCTATTGCTTTTACTTCTACTTTCTAAGATGACATATGAAATAGAAGAGAATGGAAAGATAAAAAGAAAAGAGAACAAGGGGTTGAAATGTTTCAAATCAATTATTTGACAGTTTGAATGATCTAATACGAGGATCTCACCGTTCAGAGTTCAAGAGGATGTAGTAAATAAACTTGTGTCCATTATTTCAGTATTTGTATTATGTACTCTCCTTAATAAAATGGTTTCTTTCTCTGCTTGTGAACATAGCTAACACATTATTAGTGAACCATATATGTAAATTTGTGTGTCGATTTTTTTTCACTCTTTTATTCTTTGCTTGTCGTGGTTCGTTTCTTTATAAGAAAAGTTCATTTCTTTGTTGTCAATTTGAAATTTATGGTCAACATAGTTTTCAAATATGTGTGCATAAGAATTAACATAAGAAAGAACAATTAACTTCAAACAAAGCCAATAGCCTATCATATCTATTTGATGTGATCATCTAGATTCAACTTTATGAAACTATTCCAGTCAAATAGCTTGAAATGGGGTCTCTTAATTTGTTTTGAACAAAAGATCTTTCTCAAGATATTGCTAGAAGGCTCTTATGACATAATTTTTTTTTATAGATAATGGATAAGGAACTTTTAAACAAAAGACAATTGTTGAGAAATAGATGATGATTACTAGTGGAGAAATAGATATCCAAATTTGGAGCTTTAAAGTAGGTGCAAATGATATCAAAGGACAATGCTCATTCCACTTGCAATAATAAAAGCTCACCATTATTGATTTGTGTATAAAATCAAAAGAGGTAGGTAGAAATTTCATGTATCTCCATGATAGCAACCTTATGAATGACTTTACTTCAATGTCTCCATCATTTTTTATGTAATATATGACTGATAGCTTGAGTTATCATGGCTGTATCTAAACTTAATGGCTGAGATTTATTATTATTTTTTTTTTTTTTAATTTCAAATTGTGTTATAGATTTATAGCTGAAATTACAGTGTGATACCCCTCAATATTTTGGATTATTCATAATATATAATTGAGGATAAACCAAAAGGAATTTTGTTCATTTAAACTTATGCTTCAAGGTTATCTTATGCAAATTTTGAGTTACAACTTTTATCATGTGCTCATATTATTTCAATTATGCAATCATAAATGATGTTGTGACACTTCACTGTTAAAAAACAAAAATAGGATGCTTTAAACTTATGCTAATAGTGTAGAACATGAATTAGAAGTAAACAAGAGTATTAGCTCAGTCATTAATGTACATTCAAAGATCATGAAATCACGGGTTTGAATCTTCCCACACTCAATTTTTGTAACTGAAAGGAAAAAAAAAAAGAAAATGAAATATGTGTCCATCTCAAAATTATGAAGTTGTTCAACTATCCAAGGAGAGGTCTCCAATTAAACAAGCCCATCAAAACTTAAATTTTACACTCCAACTTTGGTTTGGCTAAATTCCACTATTCTTTATCTACTGACAAGTGGTTTATTGTTGTGATTTTGCAATTTTGTTTTCTTTGTATTTTTTTAGCTCAACTTATTTTTGAAGAAGCAGATTATTATTTTATATCATTGGACTTTTATTTTTGGTTGACGGAATTAAATTCCGTCCTCGATTTATATATGTAACTATCTAGATCAGTTTGTGCGTACCTCGATTAATATCATAGAACATATTATCGAACCTTATAATATTTTGAACTATAATTTTAAGCATACTTATTGAACACAAAAAATACGTGTTTGAATCTCTTGTCCTATGATGTTGATTTAAAAATCTTACCAACATTATATTTATGTTTATCGATGGTTATTCAATTTCAATATATAATTATTGAAAAGTATTTTTAATTGTATAAATAATTATCGTAGCTCACTATTAATGTGTCTTTTATTTAGCATCCCGCCACTCCTGAGGCTATCTCCGACTAGACAGCCTGCAACCGGGAGAAAGTCCCAGTTCTTATTGGATCATTGACATAATTTTAAATGCTAGAGTTCTAAAATATATTTTTTTTTTTTTTTTTTTTTTTTGAAATGCTAAAACGTGTGATCGTGAAATAAAAATAGATTAATACCAAATCAGATAACTAATCGTGCCACCGACCAATTAGGTCTAAACAATCGTTGAATTAACAGACAAAAATATATAGTAAGTATTTTAACTGTTTTTGTTCTTTCTTTTTTCTCTTCTGTTACAATATTGAATTATGTTATTTCGTACAATTCACACCTTAAATAATTAACGAATTGGCAAGAGTTTGGTTGAAAAATATAACGTAACTTTTCATTATTGTAAATGGATTAAGCTAAAACATTACGGCCGGTTGGCCGTCAAAGCTGAAATTTGATAATTATTTAAGGAGATTGCTTGGAAAATTTACGGCTAGTAAAATCAAAGATGTCAACGAATATATCCAAAAGAAAAATATATGTCAACGAAAATTATCAACTCTACAGGAATAACAAATCGCCTACATTTTTTTTAATCCATTCCGACATCCTAGCCTTCATTCGATAATGATTTGATTTTTTGCTTTTAATTTTTAAAATTTACGATTATTGTTACTCAAATTTCCTATAATATGTTCCACCATTTTTACCATATATTTTTTTTTTCTTTACAAAAGTAGGGAAATACTAACCAACCTTTAAAAATAAAAATAAATTATGAAACTACTTTTTTATTTTTAAATTTTGATTTGGTTTCTACAAATATAAGTGAAAGATAGATATCCAAGTAAGAAAAAACACATGATAAGATAGTCGTTATAAGCTTAAATTTCAAAAAATAAAAATAAAAAATCAAATGATTATCAAACATGTCTTTAAATTTGGGGGGTGGGGGGTTCATGTATAATAAAAATGGGGTAAAAATTGCATTTATAGCACATTTTTATCAAAAATTGATTTATAACAAAATTTCAAGTGATTGATATCAATCACTGGTAGTTGATTGATAAGCTCAATCACTTAACAAACTGATTGATATCAATCACTTAAAATTTTGGTATAAACCAATTTTTGATAAAAATGTACTATAATTCTAATAGAGAGTTCTAAAGTTGGTATACAATACAAATTCTCTTTAAATTTTGATTTTAAGGATTTTGATTTTTGGTTGATTTATTTATTTTTTGTCATGTAGCCACAATTCTTTTTCCTTCCATAAATCGAAACCATCAACATGATTTAATACATCCGTTTTGAGCGTAGCAGATATAAGACACTTGAAATCAAGTGATAATTGAAAGCAATTAGTGCAGTTAATTAAAAACATATAAATTCAACCGATTGGAAGAAGATCAATTCTAGAACATAATTTTGTAAACTCGTGATTTAACTCCAAATTATTTTAGATCGAAACAATTCTTCCACACATGTATGTACATCCCCAATTACAAAATGCCCCCAAATAAAGCTAATATGAGCCAACTCTAGCGGTATCTTACATAACCTAATAACCATAAGATTATAGGTTCGATCTCCCACTCTCGATATATTGAACAAAAAAAAAAAAAATGCTCCAAATGAAAATTACAAAATCCATATACAAATGAACCACCCTAAAATTACAAGACCAATTAAAAAAAATGAAAAAAAAAGTAGAGAAATTTGCGGTTAATGAATTGATTTAAATAAAATTAATGATGGGGCGTATAAACGGTGGACAAAGAATGTGAAAGATATTCCTTCAAACGCGCCATTTCCAGTGCCACGTCGGCCATGGTGGGCCTCATGGACGGCGTGAATTGCGTGCACATGAGCCCCAATTCCACAACCTCCACGATGACTTCCCGCCACAGGCGCTTGCACGGCCTCGGCCCCGCCGTCGCCGTCGCGTCCGCCGCCGCGCAGAACCTGTCCATGGCGTTGTCGATGATGGGGCCCAGTTGGTGCGGGTATTGGGCCTTGGCCCATTCGTGAAGCCCAGCTCCCTGCTCGAAAAAGTGATCCGTTGGGCGCTTTCCCGTTACGAGTTCTAAGAGAAGCACTCCGAAACTGAACGTGTCCCCTTCTGTCGATGCTCGTTTTCCTAACCCGTATTCTGCGTTTCAATGTGGACATCAAAGATATGAGTTTATGCCATAAAACTGATTTTTTTTTTTTTTTTTTTTTTTTTTTTTTTTTTTTATGTCTTATCCACTTAATGGAATTCAAAGTCTTGACCTCAACTTTATATTGTTGTTTCGAGTTTGGAATTTGAATATTTCTCTTCTTATTAATATTAAAGTTTATAGTAATTAGCTAATCATTATTGTATTAAGAAAAAAAAAATATTTTTTCAAAAGAATAAAAAGAAGGGGATTTTTGCAGGAATAGATCAAATTGATAAAATATTTAAACACCAGTCAAGTTTAAAAAATTTAGTAACCATAGTCAAATATACGATATAAAGTAATACTTTTTTATATTGAATAATTAATACATAATACAGATGAATATTATTTATATTGTATATTTGACCATGAATGCTAAATATTTTCAAATTTATTTAGATCTGTAATTATTTTGTAAAATTGGATTATCTAGTACAGTTCTCCTAAAAAGAAAACATAGACTCACCTTATTAACTATTTTATATGACTTACATAAATGCATTTTAATTCATCAATACACATTCAAAACATTGTTGAGTGTTTGTTTAAAGAGACTAAATAAATAAAGTTTTTGTCCATGTAAGCAGTAAAAATATATCTTTTAATAATCTAAATAAATCAAGTAAGATTCAATCTCATAGTATAGAAGTATCTTAAATCATTCACTCTGAATTGTTGTCTAGATTTTAATATTATATAAGTTTTTTTTTTTTAAAGAAAAAAATGGATTGAAATGTGGAAACTTACCAGGAGCTATGTAGCCAACAGATCCACAAAGCAAGCCATGAGTTGAACTAAAAGAGGCTGATTCATCACCATTACCATTAGCATCATCTTCCCCACCACTAACCAATCTAGCAATCCCAAAATCAGTAACCAAAGCAGTCATATCCTCATCAAGAAGAATATTACTCGGCTTAATGTCACAATGCACGACTCGAATCGGCGAATCGTGGTGCAAATACGCCACTCCCTCGGCGACATCGCTGCAAATACTAACCACCCGAACCAAATCAATCCCGCGCCAGCTCGGATATAGATGCTTTTCCAAGCTCCCATTCGCCATCAATGGAAGAACCAAAGCCTTGAAATCCGGCCTACTACAAGTCGTTATGATCTTAATCAAATTCCTATGCCTTGTTCTTCTCAACACTTCACACTCCCTCTTGAAACTCCCTGTGATCTCCCCTGTTTGTAGTTGGTTCAATACTTTCACTGCGATTTTCGTGTTGTCGGGTAGAATCCCCTTGTAGACATCTCCGAATCTCCCCGATCCGATTATGTTCGTCGGGGTGAATCCGTTCGTGGCTTCCACTAGTTCCCCGTATGAGATTCTTGGGTACTTCTCGGTTTCTTGTTTTTCGAAATCGATTTTGTTGAGTTTTTCTCTCATTTTCGATCTTAGTGTTGCTAGTGAAATCCCAATCATGCAGAAAACAAAAGCTGCTGAGGATGACATGAGGATTGAGAGGGTGTTTCGTTTGTGTTTCTCTTTGCATTTTGGTAATCCTTTGATTAAGCCACAGAGATTGTCATTTCCTTGAAATGATGAGATTGTGAGCTGTGAAAAAACTCCATTGCTTGGGACTTTTCCTGAAATTTTGTTGAATGAAACATCAAATGTTTTGAGATATGGGAGCTGCTCAATTGAAATTGGTAAAGACCCATCTAAGGAATTGTTTGAAAGGTTGAGATTTTCAAGAGCAATGCAGCTTCCAAGTTGAGATGGGATTGAACCAGAGAGATTGTTGGAAGATAAATCAATTGCAAGAATCATATCCATTTTGCTTAGCTCCAATGGTAAAGGCCCATATAAATGGTTTTTTGAGAGATTCAAGTACAATTTCAAGCTTCTCAATCCAGCAACTTCACTAGGAATAGTACCTGAAATTTGGTTGCTAGAAAGATCCAAAATTTCCAAGTTTATGCATCTTCCTAAGCTTGATGGGATTGTTCCTGAGAGATTGTTTTTATAGAGAAGCAATTTTCTCAATTGGGAAAGATTAGCCAAAGCTTCTGGTATAGAACCAGTTAGCTTGTTTCTAGACAAATCTAAAAGACCCAATCTTGGGATTTCACCAAGGGAAGATGGGATTTCACCAGAAAGTGAATTGTTTGAAAGATAAAACCTTTCTAGATTTCTCAACCTAGATAGCTCAGAAGGGATTGTTCCATTCAAAAGGTTACTAGATAAATTCAAAAGGGTTAAATTTTTAAGGTTAGAAATTGAAGGAGGGATTGATCCATAGATGAAATTATCATCCAAATGAAGCTGAGAAAGATTGACATGAAGATCCCCAATAACAGAAGGAATTTCTCCACTGAGTCTATTCCCAGCTAATTGAAGCTCTTGAAGATTTGAAGAATTCACCAAAGAACCAAAAAAAGGTTGCAAATTTGTGCTGACAAATTCATTATCAGACAAGTAAAGGTACTGCAACAATGGCATTTTGAGAACTATTTCAGAAGGAAGCTCCCCATTGAGCTTGTTTGATCCCAAATCCAACCATTTCAACTTGGTCGAATTCGAAAGCGCCAACGGAACTTTTCCCTCCAATTTGTTCGACCAAAGCAAAAGACACATCAATTCTGTCATGGAACATTCATTCCTTAAAGGGATTTCCCCATTTAATGAATTGTTCGACAAATCTATGTACTTCAAAGACAGATTCGACCCATTACAGAACATCATTGGAGGAATTTCCCCTTCGAGTTTGTTACTTCCCAGATCAATAAACTCCAATCTTTGTAGAAATCCAAGCTCTGTGGGAATTTCTCCTCTGAGACTGTTCCATGATAAGCTCAATTGTTGGAGATTGACAAGAAATCCCAACTCCATTGGGATTGAACCTTCAAATGAGTTTCTTGACAGGTCAAGAATTGTTAAAGCAGAGAGATTTGAAAGAGATGGAGAGATTGTGCCTTTTAAGGATTTGTCGCTGAGATCGAGCTTTTGAATTTCTTGAGTTGAATTCTTGCATTGGATTCCAACCCAGTTGCAGAAATGAACCGTTGAATCGAATCTCCAGTCTTTGAGGTGGCTCTGTGGATCGGAGACGATGCCGGTTTTGAACGAAAGCAATGCCGACATTTGAGAAGCGCCATTAATGGCGGGTTGTTGTTTGGATGAAGAAGCTTTGGTTAGTGAAAGAATTGTGAAGAAGTGGAAAAGAAAGGTGTGGAATTTGCAGAGCTTCATTGTGTTTGAGAATGGAGTTTGATGAAATTGGTGTTGATGAAACAGGGGAGGATGAACAGGGGCTTTAAGAAGGGTAGCAAAGGAATGTAAATGGCTAATATAATAGTAGAGATCATATTTGACTCTATTGGAACGAGTTGATTTTTTTTTTTTTTTTTTTGATGGTAGGTTTTGACCTACTGTTATCTAATTTGTCACAAAATTTAGTGTGAACTCATGGTATAATGAGTAATATTTTTTAAGAAATTTGTTGTGTATATCAACTTTAGGACTATTTATTAGAATTATAGCACATTTTTATCAAAGATTCGTTTATACCACAATTTTGAGTGATTGAACTCAATCGAACTCAATCAATAATTAGTAATTGAACTCATAAGTGATTGAGTTCAATCAATAACTAGTGATTGAATTCAATCACACTCAATCACTCGACTACTTTTAATTTTTTGGTATATGTGCAATTATTTTAAGTTTTGTACTATAAATGTAATTTTTTAGCCAATTTTTATTATACATGGAAAATCTCCTATTTTTCACATATATATATATATATATATATATTTAATTGGTATTTTTATATTGTGGTGAAATAATTTTGATAAGAGGATTTAAACTTTCATTGTCAAAGAAAAAAATATGTAGGTTAGCTCATTCAACTTTTTTTTTTCTTTTAAGCACATTCAACTTGTTAATGACATAGCCTAAATAATAGTTCAACTCTATTAATGTATGAGTACTTGTGAACTATATCATGAATTTGAACTTTCTAATTTTGAACTTTAAACAATGTTATTAATATATCAATAATAATAATAATTAAAATATTAACGACTTAGTACAATTGTAGAAGTTCGATTATCTTATTTCACATATTGTCAATTTAAGTATTCTTTTTTTTTAAAAAAAAAGAATACTTAAATAACACAAGCATGTACAAGTTTAAGTCTTTCACTGATCATCGTTAAACTTAAAAAAAATATGTTATTTTGTGATTTATACAGATAAAACATGTATATATATTATGAATAAAATTTATATTTTTTTAGTAGATAAACTATAATATATTTCTCAAAAAAAAAAAACTATATTATATATTTTTTCACAAAACTATATTATATATTAATTATCAAATATGACAACATAATTTACCGCACACTATAATTTCTTCAAATAAAATGCTAAAATATAACAATCATATCTATATAATCTCACCAAAATAGCTAGTAACCATGAGGTTATATACTAATTCTTAGATTCAAACTCGACACAATGGTGTTGAATTAGTTTACAATCGAATAACGAAATTATTACGTCACTGATCCATTTAGTAAATAACATGAGACATAAACTTCGGTATTGTATCATATTTTTTTTTTTTAGAAGTTTGCCACTTATCATTTATGATTTAACCTAAGTAGCAACTGAAACTATTCAAAATGCAAACAATTTAACACGAAGTTTCTTTCTTAAAAAAAATAAATAATAATTATTTAAAAAATATATATGGATTGAAAATTTATGGAAAAGAGTACTATTGCCTAACAGGCTAAGTAACAGCCATTGAGGGAGCGAGGGGGAGGTTTCGTTTCGTTTCGTTTCGTTTCGTTTGGCGCCCGTGATGTTTGACTTTAAAAGAGACGAATGGGCGGTGACCACGTGTACAAATTACGCACGCCGCGTAGGATAGGCGTTAGGGTACGAATGAACATGGTGGCCGACACGTCAGCACCAATAGAACAGGCCTAACCCTAATTATTCTTTTTAAAAAATTGGAAGTACACAAATTAAATAATAATTGAAAAGAAAATGGAAAAATGGTGGAAATGTGGGATTGGGAAGAAATTAGTGGATTATGTGCTGTTAACGGAAACTAATTTCATTTTACCTTATTTATTTTTTTAATTTTAAAATTTGGCAGGCATGGCTTGATTGGATAAGGACCTGTCTCAATTTTGGTATATTTGTCGGCTGCTGATCTCATGTTAATCATCATTATTTCTTTTACCTACGTTTTAATCTCTTTTTTACTATTTTCTTAAAAAGAAATAATCTCCTTTTACTATAGAGCATTACGATCGAGTTTAATTATAACTTAATAATTACCTTATGAAGTTATTTTAATTTTTAAATCACGTTTGATGCTATTTCAATCTCCGAGTTTTGAAAGTTAATTAATTTTAGTCCATATTATTATTCTCACACTTAATGTTTATTTTATCCAACCTAATATAGCTTCCATACATGTACACATCAATATGCATGCACGTAATTAAAAATTAAAATAACATCCCAAAGTAATTATAAAGTTATAGTAAAAAGAGGTTAGTCGTTTTTAAAAATATATTAAAGAAGAATGTTTTTTTTTTTTGACATGGGTAAAGAAGAGATTAAACGTAGGTAAACTAAATGACTAAGAAAGGTTATTTTAAGCCAACCTGAGTCGTTGTTTCAACTATATTAATGTATGTCCAATGAATAAGAAGTCATGGATTCGAATCCTCCAACCCTAATTAATATAATAAAAAAAAAATATTTAAAAAAAAAAACGAAATCAGCACCAATAAAACAGTCCTCACCCTAGAATAATAATTAAAATTTGAATATATCTAATTTTTTGAGAATTCGAAATCAAAATGAAACACATCTAAACAAAATTATCACCTCTCAAACTCCTCACATCTAAAAAGTGTATATATATTAAATTTGTTTGTGTGTATTTAGTAGATGATCATTAATAAATTAAATTCGTCACTTTTTAATTTTAATGGTGTTTTTACCCTTTCATGTTTTAATTACCTAAAAAAAATTAAAATTACCTCACGTATAATATTAATTTTTTCATAAGTGTTTAGATTTGAATATCTACCTTTGTTTAATTAAAATTGGGAAAAGTACTATTAAATAGACCCGAAGATCGATTGCTTAAATTACTTTGGAAGATCGGTGGTAATGGGTCGGATATGTAGCAACTAAGAACAATAAGGAATTTAAAACCAAAAGTAAAAATTCCAATCACCCTAAAACCGCCACTAAACGATATATGTATTTAGTATTTATGTAGGTATCCTCATTAAAGAGTAATTGGTATGGATATTCAAATCTAGAACTTATTACAAAATTATCCAAATTTTAAAATATTTGTAAATCTATATTTATATATTTTTTAATTAAAACCAAGAAATACATATATTCATTCAGTACAATATTACAAATGTATTATATATGTATAATTATTATATAAATATAATCATAATACCTATTCCACATTATTAATATAGTCGTAATAGGTTGAATATCAAAACATTCAACATACTACTAAAATACATATGAAATACTAACATGCATCGGTACAAAATGGAACGTTTCACTTCCTATAAAGAATCCATCATTATTTTTTGTATGTCAATTTGTTACATTTTTTGATTTTGTGAGATTTAAGGATTTTGATCGTTGATGGTAATTTAGATAGTAAATCACTTCAATCAATGTAATTTTCTCCTTCCAATTTAATTTAATTGAATGACTTTAATGAAGATTTGTCTCTCCAAATTAATTTAATATAAATGTGTTTATTGAATCCAATAATAGTATGGAGGTATAATCAACTATTTAATGTTTTTTAATATTTTAAATGGTTGAATATCAATGCCATTTATATGAAACTTGGCTAGATGCTTAATATTTTTACTAATTTTGGCCAAATCTGCAAAGTCCTCTATATTAAAATATCATTTTGGTTATTGTATTTTGTTTGTTATATGCATTCTTTTGTTTAATATCTTTGAATGTTCAATTAAAAGCTGTATACTTTGTTTCAAAAAATACATACAACCTATATGCTTAATAAAGCAATATAAAAAGATCAATAAAACTTAAAATTAGTTCCATATTAATTTTATTGTCAACTTAAAAGAAAGAAAAAAAAAATCTATGAACTATTTTTTAATACAATTTTAATTTTTAGGAAAAAAAGGAATTTTGTATGTATATTATAAAAAAAAAAATTACATGTATAATACAATTTCCAAATTTATTCATTCGTGTAAAAAAAAAAAAGATTTATAACACTATTCAATCAATCAAAATCGATAGAAGTCTATCAGTATAAACGGATAGAAGTCTATCACTTGAACTGATAAAAGTCTAAAGTCTATTAGTTGAACCGATAGAAGTCTAATGATGGTAAAATATGAATTTTGGGCAAAATGTGCCATGAATGAATTATTTTAAAAAATATGCTACAATCGTAATGAAAAATCAAAAATATATTATGGAGGATAAATTTTCTTTTAAAATTGAACACTTTTATCTCTAACATTTTAATAATGTTCACTTTTAGTCCATGAAATAACAAAATTGTTAGTTACATATATAACTTAATCAACTAAAATAATGATTAAACTACCAAACTGTAACGCCCCGACATTTTTCTTCAACTCTACTTAGATGAGTTTAGTGCTTTATTTATTGTTTTTACATGTTTGACAATTAATTTCCATTTAAAAGGAATTTGCCAAGTCAAGATGGCTAAGTCAAGAAAGAGGGAATTGTGAGTTTTTGTTGAAAAAAAAACTAAATTCTTTTTCTTTTTTCTTTTTCTCCTTCTTCTTTCTCTCTCCATTTTCACGCACAGAGGCGCAAAAACCTCTCCCCATTTCCTCTACTTTTTCCGTCGCCCAAACCCACGCCCACAGACGCACGGGAACGCCGCCGCACGCCACCCCTACGCCGCCACGTCCTGCCGCTCGCGTGCCCAGACCGCCCGTGCGCCGCGCCGCCGCCTCGTGCGCACAGTCCGCACGCCCAACGCCGTTTCGCGCCGGTCGTCGCTGCCGGTTCCGCCATGGATCCATTTTCGCCGTTGATCACCGACCGTGTGGTCAATTTTCGAACAGATTTGGGTATGGTGATTTCAAACCTTGGTTTGTTTCTTTCTTGCTTTTAATTCGAAAACCCGGTCCGTTTTCTGACCCGAGATTGTCGACCAGGTTCGGGAGTGTTAATCACTGTCTCTCTATTTAATTACTCGGGCTGTCCAGATTTCGACCACCAGGTATTTTCCTCGGTTGGATTGTGTTTTGTGTCGATTTAAGGTGCTTTTCTAACACAAAAGCGGTGTTATAGGTTCCGAAGGTTGAAGAATTAGGAGAAACGATCTGAG
>JBBMEF010000008.1:5399377-5412123 GCA_037832685.1 Sicyos baderoa | reverse complement strand
TCGCTTATTTGATCTCTAGTTCTATATGTAGCCCTATATATTATTTCATGAATCAATGAAATGTTTCTTATCCAAAACAAAAAAAATGTGGAGATCTCACTAGGGTTGTCGTGCTTCAACGGTTTATGTTTTTTTATGACTACTACTACAAGCTGAACTGTTTATATTGTTTGATATCCTCCCAATTCATTATAGCCAATTCTACAAGGCCTGTTCGAAAATATGTCCCTGACCAGATATGATGCAAATATGAAGTATAAAGGAAAACAAATAACATTTGATGAGATAAAGATGGCATCAATGAGAACTAAAGCTTACCAGTATACATTTTGAGCAAGAGTCGGGACAGGAATATCGCCTAATTGAGACTTGAGGGCAAACAACTGTTTCATCGGTTTGGCGTTTTTTTAACTTCAATATTTCATCTGCTTCATCCACAATGACCACTTGATTGCCTCTAAGAAATGATCGTTTCTCTGTAGTGCTCTGATCATGTTAATGTAAGTTATCCTATCTGGTTCTATCCCCTTTTCTCTCATTTCTTTCACCAACAGAACCGCTTCTTCAACCATCCCTGCTATTCCGTACGCCTTGATCAATGTGTTGTAGCTGTACAGGTCGGGTTCGAGTCCACATGCTTTCAATTCTGTCAGCACTTCTGCAACCTCGTCAATCCATCCTTGTTCTCCATAGATGTTGATCATGATGTTATACGTGAAGCGGTCCCGTTCCGAACTTGAATCCTTCATTTCTTGTAAGACACTTCTAAAATTCTCCATTTGGCATTCTTTGCCATAAGCATCCAGCATACAATTATATGCTTCAAGGGAAACTGAAAAGCCGTTAAATGTCATTTTTTTAACTGTAGATGACATGTTTTTGAAGTACTTATTCTTTCCATAAGCAGATATCATGGTATTATAAGAGATTGCATCAACCCAACCTCTTTTCTGAGCCAACCCAAACAGATTTCTAGCCTTGGTGAAAAGCTTGGATTTCCCATAAACATCAAGCATGACATTCAAGGTCACGGTATTCGGTGCAAAACCATGCTGAAGCATTTCATCAAAAAGCCGAGAAAGCTCATCAACAGGCAGAGCGCGGGAACAGCAGTTTATGACACAATTATACATTTCCTGATCCCAAGATACCCCACGCTTCAGGATCCGATAGTACAGATCTGCTAGCTTATTCACCATGCCACATCGTTGATAAATACGTAGCATGTCCCGTAACAGATAAATGTCTGGAACAATGTCCTGCCGCTCATCCATCAAGTCAATAACTGAGCATGCATCCTCCAATGACCCAGCTTTAACGTACAATCTCACAACAACGCTGTAAGCGATCAAATCCAGAGGAATACCTGATGATCTTAGGCTTAAATAAAGCTTCTCGCCCTCAGAGAACCTACCCATGATGCTGTAGATATCTATCATTGTGCACGTGATATGCAAGTTTGGGTTGTTTTCACGTTTAGGAAGTTGATTGTATATCTTAATTGCATTCTCGAGATGGCCCAAATCTTTACATGAGCAAATTAGCAAGTGATACAAATTCTCCTCAAAATGATGATCATTCCAATCTTTTTCCCTCAACAATTTTAAAGCACCGTCCACTAAACAGTGCTTCACATAAGCCATTGCCAGAATCGAGCAAGATGTCTGGCTTGTTAGAACTTTCCGATAGAACGGCCCAGTCAAGAGGAGAGGCACAATTTGTATTCTTCTAGCCTTTTCATAGGCTTGTAAAACATTTCCAACAACGGACGAAAGCCGGCATCCAATCTTTAGCATATCATTAAGAGTTCTAAGTGCACCTGCTTCATCCTCATGTTTGGCTTGCAAATTTATAAGGGTGAACAAGTTAGAGGCATTTGGCATATATCCTCTCCGCTTGAGCTCCTTATAGTACCATTCAGCCATTTTATAATTACCAGCTCGGCCCCAACCTTCAATCATGGAGCGGTACGTCGTTTCATCAGGTTCTACTCCAGAGTTCTTGATGCCCAAGAATAGGCGTTGAGCAGCATCCATATTTGATGCCTTTCCGTACCCAGTAATTAAGGTATTATATGCAATGATATTGGAAGAAAACCCAGCATCTTCCATCAAAGCAAACACAACTTCAGCATCCTCCATTTTTCCTTGCTGACAATAAGTGTTAAGCATTACCAACCAGTTCTCTAGATTGGGTGTTACTTTATCTTTTTGCATGATTCGAATCACCTCTTCTGCTTTCCCATACAAACTCGTGCGCAAGTATATAGTGATCATAGACGAATACGCTGTTTCGCAGACAATACCAAGGTTCCTCATCCGATTAAAAGCAAACTCCGACTCCTTAATGTCACAACCCTTCTGATAAAGACCCATAAGCATTCCAAATGTTGCAACATTGGGCTGTACTCGACATTCCAACATCATACGAAACCACTTCGCACCCCGCTCCACAAGCCGCAATTTATAACAAGCATAAATAAGAGTATTAAAAATCTGATAGTCCAATCGAGAACCCAAATCAGCTCTAACTTCTGCAATCAGCTTCTCAGCAGCATCCCAATCTTCTCGCCTGCCCAAAACTCGAAGAACCATATTATAGGCAGTCACATTATGTTCTAACTTCCCATTTCTTCTCATCCACTCAAAGAAAACCAGAGTTTTGCCATCATTACACTTCTCAAGCCTCTTCAAAATAGCATTACAATCATCTAAGCTCAAATCAGAGGATATAGTGGAATAATTAACATCCAATTCACCCCCATTAAAAACAACATTCTCAAAAACTTTCTCACTACAATCCCTACTGAAACTAAAATACGAACCCGAACCCGAACCTCTCTTCGATGACTTCTTACTCCCAACATGCTTCTTCCTGGTATCAATTTCATCAACAACGCATTTAACCTGAGAAACCTTGCAGGGCTTAATGAGATGAATATAGCCAGTGATGGAGAAAACAGAGCAGCAATCAGAGAGTAAAGATGATTTCAATGGAAAATTAAACTTGTTAGAATCGGAAGAATGTAAAGAGAATGAGAATTTCAGGGAGGCCATGGCTGAACATTGAGCTCACAAGTCACGGATTAGGTCAAATGCAGAGTGTTGTGAAATTAGGGTTTATGAGAATGGGATTTACCATAGCTTTTGAGGTCGATGAGATAATGGAGAAGGAAGCAGTGGATGAAACTAACCGATCATTGTTTCCCCCATCTCAATCAATGTCAAAGCTCATCAATTGACTTTTTTTTTTTTTTTTTTGAGTTTAAACTAGGGCTTATATGGATACTATTGATTTTTTATTTATTCAATATGATTACTATTGGTTGGAACAATTAGTCTCAATTAATTAAAAACATGTATATTTTTTTTTTTAATGTTCGTGACTGTCAGGGCTAGCTTGCGTGCATAAGCGCACCTCAACTAATGTTACGGGACTTACCGCCTCACCCTACAACATTTGGATGTTAAAGAAACCTGTAGGTATTAATTTAAAATGGTAGGTAGCCATCATGGGATTCGAACTCTATGCACCCTAATATCATCTATGACCAATTGGACTACCCCATAATTGTTAAAAGATATGTATACTTGTTGAGTGTCTAATCCAAATACACCTCAACAAACTACGCATAAAAAAGGCATCTCAATTATGACCTAGAGATATTTGGATTAGACACTAAACAAGTTGTTCTTGGTTGATAATTAAACCATCCAACTAAATTTTTCTTGAAATATCCTTCAACAAAATTACAAGAATAAGGGAGAGAATGAGATTATAGATGATTCCTCGTATTTGGGACACTGGAATTATTCCCCTCATAATCATGTTTTTCATCTTTTTTCATTATCTTTTAACTATTTCTTATTATTCCTCTAACAACATTTAATACATCACATCACTATTTTTCACTGGCATCATATTTATTATTTTCTTTTTTCTTTAATCATTACATTTATCTCAAACTCAAATAATTATTATTTCCATAACTATTATCACTTCACCTCAAACACAAATAATCGGTTTCCTCCATAATCATTCATCTTCTTATTCTCCTCCTTATTTTCATTCCACCATTAATCATTATCATTCCCCTTCTTCAAACACACCCCAATGATTGTACTATTATAAACATGCAAAATCTTCAAAACAATCCGTTTGAATTAATAAAAAACATAATTATACTTGTTGAGTGTCCAATTCAAATATCCATATTTGTATTTGCCATTTTTTATTATGGATGCAAAATCCCCAAAAAAATTAATATATAATGGATATTTTTGATAAATGAAGCAATAAAAACGGGTAACCGAATGGGTCGGTTCGGCAATTGGTTATTTGGTTTGGTGATAATTTATTTCCACTCAACCGTACACAACCAATTGTAATACTATTGGGCCGGGTTAAATAAATTTTTGGTCAAAGGCCCAGCCCGCTATTTTCTTCTGCTCCATTCAATGGAGGTCTCCGCCTTATTCAGGAATCAACAAGGCTCATTCCAGGCACCATCTCCGGCGGCGCTAAGGATCTGAAACCTTCACTGCAGTTCAGGTATTATTGTTACCTTCTGTGTTTTAGGGTTTTTTTTTTTTTTTGCTGAATTAGGATAATCTCGTTGTGTGTGCATCCGATTGTAAATGGAATTTTGGTAGTTTATCTCATTCATTTGCATTGTAAAGCTTGGAAAATCGACATTGATTGTACTATACTCTGTTGCGGAGGTTTCTATTTTTCAGTGTAGACTCATGATTTTGCGCCGAAATGAGCTTAATTGTCGAATCCTAACATAGATTCGGTTTTCGTAATTTGGAAGTGATCGTGTAGTATAGATGCGAGGATCTTGTATGGAGGAAGCAAATTTGAGACTACTAATACTCTTGAAAATCTCCAATTTCCATACACAGTATTCGGGGTGTGCATACTTTCTTCGAAAACCGATCCGACAAACCAAACTGACCGAATTAGACGTCGGTTGGTCGGTTTTTAAGTATGTGTTGGTTGTTGTCGGGTACAAAAAAAGTTGATCGAAAGTTTTCGGTTAAATCGGTCTCGAATTTTTTTTTTATAAAATATTGATATTTTCATATAATTAATATATTCCTCGTTAAATTATTGTAAAATTAACTTAAATTTAATTGGTTTCCAAAAAAAATTATATATGCTCATTTTTAAAAATTAATTTTCAAATTTTCATTACAAAATTGTATGGTGGATATATTATTTTAATTATAAATAAAAGTAAGAAAAAAACAATATAAATAAATCGATTTTAACCAACTTAACTGACCGGTCGGAGCTTTCAAAAAAAAAAAAAAAAACTGACCGGTCAGCTCGGTTTCATTTTTTAGGAAACCGATTAGGTCAGTTCAGTGTCAATTTTTATCAAAAACCGACACCGACCGATAAACACCCCTACACAGTACACAATATACTGTCATGTTCTGTTTGCGCAATGAATCAGTTCATTTCAAGCTGTCAAACGTATTTGCCTGTCTATTGGTTATCGTTTAATGATCATTACGTGCAATGGGTATCTCTTGGTGCAAGAATGTACTGGTGAATTGATTTACCAATAGTCCTGGTTAAAATTTAATCTACATCATTTTATGAAATTCTTTTATCCAGAATGTAAGTACCATACATTTTGGTTTAGTGTCTTGAAAGGCACATCAATCTCTTTTCTTTCTTTTTTTCTTTTTTTTTTTGCAGGTATGGCTTTGCAGGCAGATGAAACATAGATAGAGAAAGAAAAAAAATACCTGAAAAGGAATAAGAATGGTGATCTCCAGCAGCAATCCTCATAGCAAGGAAGTCAATATCAGGAAGAGGATTGCTAGCATGTAAGACTGACTCTGCTGCCCTAATTCTTGCTTCCACTCTTTATGTTTGTTATGACCTTGTGTGCGTATTGTAGCAACATGTAACTGCATTTACCATGTAACCATCATAGAGTGGCTCAGGCTCAATTGGTCAAAGAGGGTCTTGAGGTATATAAAGTGATGGGTTCAATTCATGGTGGTCACCTACTTAGGAATTAATTTCCTACTGGTTTTCTTGGCATCCAAATGTTGTAGGGTCAGGCAGTATGTCCAGTGACATTAGTCGAAGTGCGCGAAAACTGGCCCGGACAGTCACAGATATATAAAAAACTGCATTTACCATATGCATGTGTTGTATATGATTGTAGTGTGTGTTTGGAGTTGGTGATGCAAAGGTTTATACGTCCCCAGATGCTTGTATAGAACTAAGTATAATTTATAAAGAACCAAATAACTAAAATGGTATTAATTATTAGCCTGCAAAAATGGCTGTATTTAAGGTTTCGAAGCTTTCACTGAATGTGAGTTGAAAATAGATGGGTGTTCTGTTGATGTTTCAAATTGAATTCATTCCATTTTCACGCATTGAGTTGCTTTCTTGTTATTAGATTGCATACATAAAAACGCAAACGTCCGAGATGTCTTTGATATTCTTTCTTATTGTCTTATAGATTCAACAGGAGAGAAGATGACTTCTCATCCCTGAGAGAGTACAATGATTACCTGGAAGAAGTGGAGGACATGAGTACGCTCTTCCAGTATGGTTGCTACGTTTCTTTGCCAAGAATCATATTTGACCAGAAAATTTTATTTTGCAGCTTTTAACTTGATTGAAGGCATAGATGTTCAAGCTATTGAAGCTAAAATTGCTAGGTATCAAGAAGAAAATGGTGAACAAATAATGATCAACCGGGCTCGCAAGGTATCTAGTGTATTAATTTGTATGTATAAACTATTCATATATTCTCCTTTTAACCCCTTGGCGCTTAATCACTATTTTCATTTTTACTAAAGCACAACTCCCCCTTGAACTTCTAGTTCACAGTTGACTGAAAAGTTAATGACACTTATCAAACTATTTGATAGGCTGAAGAATATGCCGCTGCCCATGCAGCAAGCAAGGGAATTCCCCAACAGACAGATAATGATGTGGTGAGCACATTTTTCCCTTTTTATGATTGCTCATACTTTTTTCTGCATTCTTTATTTTCCCCTTTTTTTTTTTTTTTGAGATTACAACAACTATTGGGGGTATGGGGGATTCGAACCCATGACCTCTTGGTCACTGGGTGTACACTAATGCCGTTGAATGTCTCCAAGGAGTGGCGCAGTGGTTGAAGACTTGGGCTTTGAGGGTATGCTCTCCTCAAGGTCCCAAGTTCCAGATTCACTTGTGAAACTATTCCTTCGATGTCTCCGGTACCTAGCCTAGGGACGGGCATGATTACCTTGTTTCAAAAAAACTAATGTCGTTGAGCAACTGCTCATGTTGGCCTTATTTTCCCCTTTTGTATTGCTCAATAACACTGGTTTCATTGTGTGTGTTGCTTCAAATAGAAAGGTCTACGCTGTCTTCTAAATTCATTATGATTCAAATATTGTAGAAGTGTCATCTAACTTGCCGTCATGATTTGATTGTATATATTTTTCATGTTTATATTTGTGAGTGTCTGAATCAGAATCAGTTTAGGCACATTTTGACTATTTTTACGGATAACTGTCTGATTCTACAATATTTAGTTGTAAAAGAAACTCTAACACCAATTTCATCACTAGACAAATCCATCAAAACCCTTTTGACCACTAGACAAATCGATGTAGCCTTCATTAGTAATAACTCAAACTCTTAACATATTTTGGCATCCAAAGGGATAGAATATTAGTACACCGAGGGTTGGCATTTCTACAAGAAAGAGCTGGGACAGAAAGACCGAACTGTTCTCATAATTTTCAAATGCTTGTTGTTGCAGGCTGCAGATCAAAGTTTCCAAGCAGGATTAAGCACAGGCACACAAGGTCAATACGCACCTACAATTGCTGGAGGGCAGCCGCGACCGACAGGCCAACCAGTGCCTCTTGGTGGTGGCCATGACATGCTGCAGGGCTATGGGCTTGACGATGAAGAAATGTTAAGGCTCAGAGCAGAGAGAGGGGGCAGAGCTGGCGGGTGGAGTGTAGAGTTCAGTAGAAAGCGCGCACTTGAAGAAGCCTTGGGAAGTATTTGGATATGCTAACTTGCTTTCTTTTTTTTTTGCAACAAACTGATTTTGGATCATGAGAAGGGACTTAGTTTATAAAAAATGAGTTGAATTTAACAAGTTTTAGTTGGATAGTAATATAAAATGGCTTGCAAAATAAAAGGAAATATCTAATATTGATATTAAAATTGTAAGTTCCAACAATTCATAATTTGTTTATATCGAAAGGGGGTTGTCAGATTTTTGTGTTTGATGGTAATCTAGTTTATGAGTTTAATTTCATAGATGATTTATATTTTGCTCTCATTTATTCGAGAGTAGTAGTAACCTTTTTGTTATTAAAATTTTAACCATGTTCAAAACAATTCATGGTGGCTTAATGTTTGGTGGTAATTGAGTTCTATGATCACCGGTTTGATCTTAATAATCTATATTTGGCTCTCATAAGAAAATAATTACATCCGAACTAGAAAGTACCGGTTGAATTTAAAGATACCGTTAAATTTTAATAAGAAACTAATTTTATTGATGAATTTGACTGATATTAAATGTTATAGATATACCAAAATGTTTGATTGAAAACCGTGATCCCGAGAACTGATGCACTCAAAAAAAAAAAAAAAAAATTATAGACATAGATATCAATTTAAAAGAAGTTGAGTAAAAAAAAAAGAAGAGAGAATTGAACTTCATCCTTACAACTGTAAATAATAATTAATTCAAACCTATTATGTGTACAATGTAGCGTTCTGTGGTCAATGGACAGTGAGTCTAGTCTAATAAAAGAATTTTTACATGCAAGGGAAATTCCAGAATCTCCAATCCCTATATATATATATATATATATGATCTAGAAAATAGCTTGCACCTAATTAATCGTCATCTTCATCGCCATCCGAAATGTTAAACAAGAACTTCGGCAGCGACGCAATCCGAGGGAGATGCAACAGCAAATCAGCAAATGAATCTTTTCTCGACATTGCTAAGGGTTGAACATCCTTCGTTTCCTCTGGAGGAATCTTAGAATCGGATCCTTCAAATCTGGGTGGTTCTTTCTGTAATAGGCAACATAGAGAATTGACTCTTGACATGAGTGATGCCTCGTCCGAAGCTGCTGACAATTGATTGTCACTCAGCATGTATAGTGAAAGTTCATTCAGCATTTCTTGGCATCCCGAATCATCATTGACAAAAGGCGACTTTGTCGAAGTCATTTGTTCGGTGATGTGCTGTTCGATGTGGTTTACGAGGTCACTCATCGACATGGATGGATATAGCCCTGGAACCTTTATCTGCTCCCAGTTTCTTGGCATGCTGGTTACTTTAGTAGTGTCTGTAGTGATTATATTTTCTTCAACCTCTTGAGCATCCATCACTAGCATATGAAAGGCGACTACGTTGATCAGATGATAATGTTGGGAAGCAAGCTTACAAAGATAAAGTATTGTAATCTTACAAATCCTAAAAATTAAGCATGATGCTCAACTTTCTGAAGGAAAAGTGGACGAATTTATGAGAATCTGAATTATACTTAATAGAAAAATCAGTAAATTTGGAAACCAAGAAAGTAGCATTCATGAATTTAATTGTATTACCAAATGCAGAGCAGGTATAGGATCCTACTGTCATGCAAATTCAAGGCTATTTCTTTTCTTTTTCTTCTTAATATCGACATTTGATTTTCAAGAAACCCAGAATGGTGACAACCATGGTTTGAGCTCAATCTATTTAAGCCTTTATTGACCGTTAATTTTATAACGAGTCGGGGAAGCTTGACAAATTTAAAAGATATTAAACATGCTATACATCGATCAACTAAATACCCATCAATATCATATTATGAACTTTAACTTCGTGTAACTAAGACGGTGGAGAAGGAGAATGGAGATAAGAAGCATAAATCTTTTGCAAGTTGACTGTACCTGAACTGGGTGAAGGTGCCGCCAAGGAGCAAGGTTCGAACACCATTTGAGGAGAAGGCTCTTCTATCTTCAATAATGATGCAGCAGATGATGAAGCTATATCCTGGAAAGTAGAAAGTATAGGTCGACTAGTCGTAAAACCAGAGGCTCTTTGTTCAAAATACGGAGAGCCTAACACAATCTCTGGCTGTTGGCTTAAGAAGTTTAGGCGCGAGTCACACTGGATGAGCTTTTCAAAATGCTTGTTTAGAAGACCTTGAGGGCATTGCATAAAATGTTGTCTGTACACCACGGGCCAAAGTGAGTTAAATTATAATTACCTTAACCAGTTACAGCTAAACTGAATTGCTGAATGAACAAGCCTAACTATTCTAGAAAGAATTAAAGATAAAGGTCGAAATATTCTTCTCATACATATTTGATTGTTTTCTATTGACCATACATGAACACAACATGAAAATACAAAAAAACGGTTGAGAAAATCCAAGTCAACACCGAAGACTGATGAACGAGAAGACGCCTATGGATGTACATGTAGCTTCGAAAATAAATAACAAAGATGGACAAATTAACGTACAGATATTATCTAGCAAAATAAATTCCTGCAAACCTAACATCATCAAATTAAGACTATCAATAATGAAGTGATTCCTCCGAGGAAAATAAAGTGAGGAAATGAAGGTAATGAAGGTATACCTATGCAAGCTGGCCTCACCATTCGTAAAGTCGGCTGTTGCCTGCCACAAAGTGTGCTTCCTTGGTTGCGGGTTGGTCTCCCGGAAGAAAAGAGGGCGTCTAGCCAGCTGCACTAACCAAGCACACCAATACGTAAGTAAATTATCGAGCATAAAGTATCAGTTGGGAAAATCCATAAATTGATGCCATAAATAATGGGTCAATACCATACCACAACATTAAGTGTAGCAGGTCCATCATCAGGACAATTCGCTTTTAAAGCCATAATATCCGACCACTGTATCTCTATTTTACTTTTGAGTCCACCCTCAAGGACTTCCCATACAAGCTTATGCTTAGCATAGTAACACTTCGCCACAAGATCACCTTCGTATCGTGATTTATACTGCCGAAAAACAAATGAAATGAATCAGCTGAAACATCTTTGCAAATCCAAAAACAGTACGTATCGAATAATTTAATAAAGACCTCCCAACGCCCAATCTTTAAATGTGAAGCCGGGAAGTTTGAAGCCTTTAGTTTCTCGGCGGCACCCGACATGGTAACATCCATGCTTTCTTTTTTAACGACGAAGTCAAAAGTTTCACTGTTCGAAGCTCCCGATTTGGACGTAACCCCTTGTGAGAGTTTCATCTGAATTAGATCCAACAGAGACGGGCTCTTCCTTAGCGTCAAACCAAGAGGACTAGGCTCATCCAGAAGATTACTCTGTAGAGAAGTAGCCGGTAACGTGCCAGGTCCCGGAATCGACTGCCAATCCACAGCAATAACTTCAATTACTATGCCATAAACTTAGCCAAACGAATCAAATTTTCAATAAACAACTTCCACTTCACAATAAACATATCAGATAGTTCATATTCGCTCACTCAAACAACATTTTACAGTAATAATACAAAGTATTAACTACAAAACTCAGACAATGCAACTAAACCGAATCAGAAATCGACAAAGAATCTAATACACATGCAGCTCAAATAATCTGATTAAGACCTAGAAATGTTGAGGCGGCGAATCAAAATGAAAAGTCGGCTCACTAGAACACTAATTTGAATACAACGGCCACGAAAACATTGCGATCTCCATGAAAATCAAACAGAAACAAAACAAGAAAAGAGATCAAACACCTGATGAAGATCGGACGACTTGAACCGCTTATCCAAGTGACCACGCTCGTGGTGAAACGAACGATCATACTCCCGCTTCACCGCCAATTTCTCCGGATACAACGTCGTCGTCTTGGAATCCATAAATTCCACCATTGATAATCGAAACCGGAAGAAAATCTTTCAGAAATCGAAACGAAAAAGAAATGTAAGAGAGGAAAATTCGACGAACCCTAGATTTAAATAAGGAGGGGAAAATTAAATTAAATTTTAGAGCGGAAGTTTCATCGGCGCTTGGCGGCGAAGAAGACCGCTCACACCAACACGTGCCGAATTGAAACTCACACGTACTTGGTTTTTGATCGGAGAAGACGAAATTACCAAAGTGGTGTTGGTGTGTTAGGCAGTAGGAGTGATATTGGTTCGGGTTTTTTTCGGGTTTAAGTCAAATCAATATCCGAATTGATCCAATCAATTTGATAAAAAGTAGAACCGAACAAATGTCCAATAAAAACACAATCATTGATTCATTTTTTCCTGATTTATAGGTAACTCGATAACCGATCTCATCCAATTAATTTGACAAAAAGATTACCGTATGTCTAATAAAAGATAAAATTATTTGTTCAATTTTATTCGATTCGGTTTACTACGATTTAATTATTTTTTTACTATTTTATTTGCTATTTTTTAATTCATATTTTAATGTTGTTTTCGTAAAAATAATCTTACTCTATAATTAAATAAAACAAAAATAATTAGTCATTTACAAATAAAAAAATTAAACTAATATATAAAACATAAAAAATGAAAAATGAAAGTAAATAAATCAATATTTATTCAATTAGTTTTTGTAAAAAGAAATCATCGTATAAGTTTCAATTTTCTCTAAATAAAAATCAATATATTCAATATTATATAAAAAATCTCAAGATTTGGTTCAGTTCGATTTCGTGGGTTTTCGATTTTCATTATCCCCTAATTGGTATGACAAGATGTGGGGGT
>JBBMEF010000008.1:5372317-5388761 GCA_037832685.1 Sicyos baderoa | reverse complement strand
TTCAGTATCGATTTCCTTACATTTGTCTCTCTCCAGGACGTTGTGTCCTTTGTTGTGCCAATGCGCAAAGCCAATCGCATCTATTTATCCATTGTGCTTTCACCAAGGAGTTTTGGAATTTGGTTTTTAGAGCATTTAACTGGTGTCCTGTTCTGCCAGTTGATATACCATCATTTCTTGCTACTATTCTCGTGGGCCATCCCCGTAAGGGAACTACAGTGATGCTTTGGTTATCTTTTTGTCGGGCTTTTCTTTGGACAATTTGGAATTAGCGGAACTCGCGTATTTTCAGAGAAGTGGGAAGATCTAGTGATTCTATATTGGAGTTAACACTTTCTACATTGTATAATTTTTGGTGTAAAAGCAAATCGTCTTTGTCTAATTTTTCTCTTTCATATTTTATATCCAATTGGATGTCCTTTTTGTAAGCCTATTTAGCTCGGGGTTCTCCCCTATTTCATCATATCAATGAAATCGTTTCTTCCAAAAAAAAAATGCACACTTTTCAAAAATTCGGGGACCATGACCCCCTAATCCTTGTATAGTCAAGCTCATGCTCACAAATAAATGAGAATTAAAAGGATTGAATCTTGAAAATAGTTTTGATTTTTTTTTTTTATTATTGAAAATGGTTTGAATTGAATTACTACAAAATAATAAAATTAAATCCCATATATCTCCAATTAGTCCATATAAAAGTTTTCACATTAATTAAAATTAATTTATTAATATTAAAACTTTTATTTATAATTTTCATTTCGAATCACTAAACATGAACGACAATAAAAGGTAAACATGTTTATAAAATTTGTATATTCAACATTTATTTACAGTGTGTTTTTATTAAAAGAAAAAAAATCAAAACTTGCTATTAAAAGCTGTTATTGTTGTTCTGTTTTTAACTTTTAAATTTTAAAAACCAAAACCAAATTGAATACACTTATCAGAACGATATTTAAACCAATAAAAAAGGGTTTCTCAGAAAAAAAAAAAAACTAAGAAAAAATAGAGAAAGTTGTGTCAACATTCGAATCGAGCTAGTTCAGGTTCGAAAGGAACCATCTCCGAAATTTCAAAATTCCCGCGCAGACCATTTCTGTCCCCCGCCCACATTATCTGACTACCCAAAACAAATTGCCTCAACCAATACGGCCAAACCACCCGATGGCAACTTCGTAAATCCACGCAATACATTTTCCGAGGGTTTGTTTGTCATATTTATGGAAGATTTAGATTAATAATCGATTCATTCTTTCTTAAAAAATGTATATTATTAAAAATAATTATTCATATTTAACCATTTATTTACTAGCGAATGAGTTGATGAGGCGATTGATTATATATTTAGTGTTAATTCATTTTCATTCCACGGTTACGGGTTCGATCCCTATAATCGATAATTGTAATTTCCTCCCCAATTTTTACTAAAAAAAAAAACAAATTATTTACTTGTTAAAAATAAATTTTATTTATATTTTTTTCATTTAAAATCACTAATTTCGAATTAATCAAATAATTCATTTCAAATCTTATTTTTATAACACTTTATTCCCTTTAAATCTACATTTATGAAAATCATGTCCAAATGAGTTTTTGACCATGAATCTTTATTTTCAATTATTTAAAATAACGGTCATCAAAACTTCATCAAGGTTGTGTTTGGGCTCCGTTTATGGAAACAGTCGAGTTGATTATAATAACCTAACTCAAGTTTATCTCCACTTTTTATTATAGTTGATGGTTATCTAAACCTACGTGTCCGTTTACCTAAATTTGTGTGTCAATTTATTTTAAACCTAAGTATATCATTTTTGTTACATTAAACAGCCCCTCAAACATTGTTTATCCTAACTGTTGTCCCTCAAACATCGTTTATAATAATCTCCCGTTTATCATAACCCTACATCTATCGTAATCAAAATCGGTGCCTCAAACACACTCCGAAATATCTCCATTGGGTCCTAATCGTAATTTCACAAGACCTTTCTTCTATGGGCGTGAATATAAATAATTTTCAGTTTTCCCGCCCAATTTACTCTCATCTACTTCGCTCCTCTGCTACACTTTTTTCATTCGCTAATTTTCCACAAGAAAATGCCAGATTTGGCCAATCTCTCCCTCTCTTCATCTCTTTCGCCCGCTCGTTGCCCTAATCTCAAACCAGTCATAGATCCTTCCGATCTTTCCTTTCCTTTCACCTCTGATAAATCTCTGCCCGGTGACTGTGTTAGTGACCAGGGGCTTCAATGTTCGTTCCCCAACCGCGACGAGGTCGGCGGAGGCTGTGGAGTTAGGGTTCCGAGGCAGAGCCGGTACGCGTTGGACCGATCTAAAGGTCATTGCGGCGGGAAGACTTTGGAGGATCATGTTCAATCTTGGATTCGGAGAAAGCTAGAGTCCGGCGGTCATGAGTCTCGTTGTTCGCTTCCTTTTCTTGTAGGCGCTCGGAGAATGGTGAGTTTTATGGCTTTGTTTTTGCGTTTTACTTATTATGCCTGTGGAGCTGGTAGATTGGCGAGTCTAGTTGATTCCTGTTTCCCTTGCTGATAAGGGGATTTTGTGGCTGTTAAACTGTAATCTAGAATTGTATGATAAATAAGTTGGCCTTTCTGCTGCCTATTCCAGGAAGAAAAGCTATGTTTGTGCGGCCATAGATATACATTTTCCGGAGAGGAGGTTGAGTGCAGCATTCATGGCTGCTTAGTGGTGATTGATTTTAGTGTTTACCATGTCGCACTTTGTTGGAGTTTCATAGGACTTGCTTTAAGCCGAATCTAATGTTTTTCGTGCTACTATGATATTGGAGTAGCTCATTACCCTCTGAGAAATGCTTGAGGAAGAATTGACTTAGATGTAGTGGGTTGGAATTTTTGTTTGAGTAGTTTAGGATGAAAATTCTAGATCAACTGCTTTATGAAAGCCTCATTTTTAGGTCCCAAATTTGGATGTTCAACTTCCTGAGAGTTATTGATTTGTATTACTATTTACATTGTTATCTTATTGTAAAAGTGATTCAGAACCTAGGCCAAAATCTTGTAATACTTTCATCTTATCTATGAAAATATTTTTTTTAAAGAAGAAGAAAATTCTAGTTCTTACTGCTGTGGGTTTTATCAACAAGGAAGTTAGTTGCTTCTACCTTCCCTTGTTGATAAGAGGATTTTGTTGAGACTCTAAACATGATTGAACTGTAATTTAAAATTTTCTGACAATTACTTTGGTCTTTCTGCTGACTGATCCAGGAAGAAAAGATATGTTTGTGTTGCCGTCGGTACATATTTCCCGGAGAGGAGGTTGAATGCAGCATTCGCGGCTGCGGAGGAGTTTATCATGCAATTTGTGCAAAGGATAGCTTGAGGTTCTCAGGTCACAGAAAGAAGTTCAAGTGCCCTCAACATGTAATCTTGTTCTATCCTCTTCTATAAGAAACCATTATTGCACCAGGACGAGCTTTACTCATCTTAGATTAAGAAAGTTGATTGAATTTTCATTTACATTTCCCTTTTTCCCCCGTTCCCAGAGGACCGAGTCTAAACTTTTTCCAAAACAAGTCAATATATTTATTTTATCTATTTATTTATTGCTATATTCTTCATCTTCTTATTTATTTCTGTATTTATTCGTTGAAGTACTATCTATTGAGATTGCGTTTTAAATTTTACTCAGTTACATACTTATATTATCCCAATAATAATCAGACACAATTGGTTATAATTAACGTTAACTAGAAATATCAAAATATTGGTTAAAAATTTACTAATTACTAGCTAACCATGATGTTTCATCTCAAAACCAATCAACAATTAGAAAATTAGTGCATACATCTTATTAATAATATGGGATCTCCTCATCACTAATCATTTAAGTAGTTTGTATACGATTATAGTTGCATTGATTTGTTTGTATGGTTGTACAATGTATCTTTTTGACATGTTTGTATCTTCCTATTGAGATAGACAAAGCATTTTATAGCTTATGAGCATCTTGCTGTGTTCTATGGGATTAGGACTCTTTAAGTCTATGGCATTTTTATAATGCGAGCATATGTTAAAACAGGGCCTTAATGGAATAATGGAAAAACCAGCTCATATGTGTGTAATATATGGTTTTTGGGGTTAACAGGAGTGCTTTATATGCAAACAAAGATCACATTGGAAATGCATTCGCTGCACAATAGCGTGGCATGATAAATGTGCACCATGGAAAGATGAAGTGACGCATTTGAAAAATCAACCTGGAAGGGCTATCTGCTGGAGGCATCCATCCGACTGGCGAGTGGACTTAGAGGTCAATTTCTCTACCCTTTACCTCTAAAACTGTGTATATATGCAGGTATATATTTTTTTCTTTCTTCTCTTTGAAGATGTTATCTCATGTTCAATGTCTTTAATGAATTCAACACCTTCTGATTTGAGTATTCTAATAGCTAGATGTTCTTTAGATGAATGCATGTGCTTAAGATAATAGCTTCTTTGTGGTTGCTTTGATTGCGAAATGAAATGATTACTTCTTTATTTTGAAGTTTAACTACTTATACATTATTCTATGGCAGCATGCCCATATGTATGAATACCTTTTCTCTGAAGGATATGTATGAATACCTTTGCTCTATGAAGAATTCATGTATGCGTAGAATGATTTATTTGGCAACGTGATAGGGTTCTATCAATTTTTTGTTCTTTTTTTTTGATAGGAAACGAAAACTTTCATTGATAAATGAAAAGTTACAAAAAAGTTACAATATTGTTAAAAAAACATTTACAAAGAGCTTTTCCAATGAAACTTTTATTCATGAAAACTGAACCAAGGGAAGTTCAGGAGCTCTCCACTCTACCTAATTCTCAATTTACTATTCAATGACCAGATAATTGAAATGACTAAATGGAAAAGCTTATAAACTACTCTCCCTTGCCTAAGAAACTATCTCGGGCCCTTCAACATGGGTGTTAATCGAATAACAACCTCCTTACACGTCAACCTTTATTCTTCTCTTCTTGAAGGCTTATCACAATGATAATATTAGCATTGCGACACTGTATTCATACAGGCTTATAATGTCCTTTTTCAGTGTTCGTTTAGAAGATGCCTTGTTTTAAAACCTTGTCTTTGACCACTTTCTATGATTTCTTTTTTTGTTGAAGTTTTACTTCTGGATCTGTATCTTTATTCTTTAGGCTGGCTGACAGGACTGTTATATTTGTTGATTGGACAGCATGCAGTGTCTACAAGTGACATAGAGGTATGATTCACAAACATTTTACTTTGTTGGATTCTCCTACTCCCTCCCTGGTGAATGTTTCAAGTATTCAATCTATATCATAATTTTTCGAACTATAGAACTGCCCTTTGGGATTTGGGATTTGGCATTTCATTTGTTTTCAAGATGTTTGGATTAACCTTTTATCTAGATGAAAACTAGCATCTAGTACACGTGAAACTGATGCAACTTTTACGTTCCTTTGAGTGTAGACTCACATTTTTCATTCAAGCTTTATAAATGTGTCATTACTCATGTTTTCCATTTGAATTTCTACTTCAAGGTTATTGGTTTGTAATTTATTTATTTGAACTAAAATGTGTAACCACTTTTCATATGCTATCTTTTCATGTTATTTGTTTAATGTAGTTTTATACTGAGAACATTTTTCTTAAGTTGATAAAGAAAATAACAAATATAGATGTGCTTGACGTTGAGTTTAAATTGATATTGCTTGATATTCTCGCTTGTTAAGCTTTCGGAGAAGAAAAGGGGTCCAGTGGTGCATCACTCATAAGTCACGTGCTCTATCCCTTTCTGTGCATTGTATCTCATGCAATTTATTTTTACTTTAAATTTAGGAGGTATTTTGTCGGTTGCCTCTTCCCTATGTTGATGAGGAATTCAAGATTGACGTAACATGGAAAGATACAGAGAAAAATGTTGAGCCGATGCCATACACCCACATAAGGCGAAGTATCCTCTTGAATTGTTAGTTATATTTGAACTGTTGCAGAAGTTAATTACAGTCAGATGATTCACAATAGAGACGTGGAATTGCAATGTCATAAGTACAAATTTCTATGTATTAAAAAAAAGTTATTTCTTCTATTATGGATATGACTTATTAATAGGCTTTTAAGAAGTTTCTAAAACCTCTTTTGACTGTTAGGTGTTATTGATAAGTAGGTTTCATTCAATTTTCGTTAGAATAGTCAAGTGTCATTTGTCTTAACTGAATTAAGATATCTATCTAGTAAAGAAAAAGCGGGATAGTGGCGTTGCTGATGGCATTGGATGCACAAACTGTCGATCTGAATGCTCTGAAGACTGTGTGTGCAGGTAGTCTTTAAATCTCAATTTATCCAAAAAAATACAACAAAAAATTAGTTATTGATGACCACCAGATTGTGTTTGGTTCTGATATATTATACACAGACATGATTTTCAAATAATAGCCGTTCGATTTATTTTGTACCAACCCAGAAAGTGGCTACCCAACATCTTTTACTAGAGTATATTTTGTAATTTATTCAGAAGTTTTGCATCAGTTCGTCCTGGGGTATTTTGAATGATAGCCGTAAAATTTTTCCTATATTCTCTAGAGATTGTCACATAATTTCCATCTCTGCTTAATTGTATCAGCATTGAATTAGCTGTCGTTGTTGCTTACTAGGGTTCAATGCATAAGCTGCTCCAAAGCTTGCCATTGTAGAGACACTTGTTCGAATAGACCATTCCGTAAGGAGAAGAAGATCAAAATTGTTAAGGTAAGTTTGATAAGTATATCAAATTCTTGATTTTTTAGATAATCTATTCCTTTAATGGGGGAATTGTTTCATTTATATCTAGCAAGCTGTGATTTGTTTTTTCGTCTTCTCTAAATTCCCCCATCTAAATAGTTTTCTTCTTCTTCATCTTCTTATTGATAAAAAAATTTCAGACTGAACTTTGTGGATGGGGTGTGGAGGCGGTAGAGTCTATTGGTAAGGGTGAATTCGTCATTGAGTATATTGGGGAAGGTACTTTTCGTTTTTATTTTCTGCACACAAAATTATCTATTTCGGCAAGTTTACTTACTTTTTTCATATCCAACTGTTTACATTCTTGAAAGACGTATCAAAGATGACGAAAATTGTCGTTTATTATTTTACTTCTCAGGCAGCAATGGTACTAAATACAAAAGTGTAAGAGCAACTGAGCTAGAACACTTGATAGACTAATTTAGATTAGGCAAACTGATACATAAACTAGTTTATGATTAAGATAAACCACTTAAGATATAATAAAATAAGCTTTATTTGGACTTTGAGTAATCATATAAATCTGTAGAGGAAGAACCTCATAGAAAAAACCAGAAAAAATATAATTCAAACTTTACCTGCTCCCTTGTCTGGTCCGGAGTATTCGTCTCATTTTTTGTGGTCACGCTAGCAAATAAAAGCTCTATACTGAACTGAACCTAACTTTGGCGTTTCCTTTAAAATGAACGATAGGAGTGGATATAAGAAGGCATTGTGTGCTGACTTACAACGAGTATGTCTAATGGTTAAGGTATGAAAAAGGTCACTCTAGAAAGAAGTGGTTTCTAGATCTGAAGTGAAGAATTGAAATTGGAGAACATACACTTAGAGCTTCCTAGGAGAGTTAGGCATTGGAGTCCAATGGAAATATAATTTTTTTCTTTCCTTTTTGAACATCATGTTAATACACTACATTGTCTTGTTCTCAGTTATTGATGATGCTCTATGTGAACAAAGGCTTTGGGACATGAAATATAAGGGCATGAAGAATTTCTATATGTGTGAACTTCGGAAAGACTTCACAATTGATGCAACTTTCAAAGGGAATGCTTCTCGCTTTCTAAATCACAGCTGTGATCCCAATTGTAGTCTTGAGAAGTGGTTAGTTGGTTTACCTTCCTGTGTTTGCAGGGACTCTTACAAGTTATCATATTATATTTTTAGGAATTTATTCTGTTAACGATTTTCTTCTTTTTTGTGGTAAAATATGGTAATTATGCTGAGACATGGTTTATATCATATATGTTCATATTTATGATATCTATGAAGTATTTGAGAATTTATATACTTTATATGGAATAGAATTTTAGATTCACATTAAATGTCCTTGTAAATCCCATTCTGCACTCTGGTTTGCTAATTAATTGAAGGTAAGTGTTTATCAGCTGGGTCATCGTTTGAACTGAAGATCCCTTTCCTTCCTCTGTACTGCCTCTTGCAATTTATTATTTGATGCACTTAGTTTATGATTTGCAATCGTTTTAAAAAAATGGTTATGATTTGCATTTGTCTGTTATGAATTTGTTGATTCTTGTAAAGAGGCGCGTATTAGACAATAATTGACTAAATGTTTGCGTCATCGCACGAATCCATATTCTCTAACTAATTAATTTTGGTTTGACTAGGCAAGTTGATGGGGAAACACGTGTTGGCGTGTTTGCTGCTCGATCCATTGAGGTTGGAGAGCCATTAACATATGACTACAGGTACGTGAAAGTATGGTCTAATCATTAATCATTTAGCCTGGTTTGATAATCGTTTTTTTTTTTTTTTTGCTTTCCTTATCATTCCTCTACAATTTTCTATAATAGCTTCAATATCTCTTAAAAAAACTTGTGAAGTTTTAGTCAAATTCCCAAAACTATTTTTTCGAAAACTATTTTTTTTAAAAAAATTTCAAAACATGAGATAGTTTTTAAAAGTATAGATAAAAAAGTAGTGACATAACAAGAAAATAAAAAACATGAGTTACTTGGTAGGACTATACAATTAAGAACGTTTCTATGAATATGAACAAAAACACGTATGAATATGATTTACTTGGTAGGACTAAACATGAATTAGTCGAGCAAAAACATGTATGAATATGAACGTTTCTATCTATTTTATGTCAACCTATTTTTTTTTGATGTTCTGCAACTATCTTTCAGTGATCATTAGTTTTTTTTAGATTAAAAAGAGTTTGAAAACCAAATTACAATGTACATTTTCCTGCTGAAAACTCACTGTATCAGCAATTAAGCATTTCATTTCTATTGAAAACTCACTGCAACTATCTTTTGGGTGTGGATGAATGTGTTATGTTGCATTTGATAACGATCAATGATTTTTTCATCATGAAGATTTGTTCAATTTGGACCTGAGGTGAAATGCAATTGTGGTGCTTCAAACTGTCAACGTTATCTCGGAACCAAAAAAAGGACAAGTGCCATAAACCTCATCTGGGGTACAAAACGCAGGAGAACGACAGCAGCTCGTGTAACTGGTATAACTGTATGATTCTTTATAACTAGTGCAGTTGGGTCAATATCATTGTACATTATTACTATTGATATAAAGTGGGCCAACACGCAACAAGAATAGGGGCAAAGCAAAATAAGTACTAATGCTATTAAATTCTTTGAATTTAAACTAACTGTTGTGAAGTTCTCCACAATTTTCTTGTTGGAGGACGTTGATATTGAGGAATACGTGTAATTGATAGCTGATTGGTCTTAAGAGAGACCAGAGAATTCTCTACTGAATGCTTACTGTTTTTTTTTTTGAGATCGATAACAATATTTGGGGGTGTGAGTTTTGAATCTGTAATCTCTTTGTTATTAGGTCGTAACTTTAATACCACTAATGCACTGCTCTTTTTTTCTTTGAATGCTTTGTGAAGTTCAGTCCAACCATTCACTTGATAATCTGATGTTCTGTGTATTTCCCATGATTTGAACCATGTTAGCCTTAGCCATGTGGTTCAGGAGATGATTCATGCTAACACCAATTTTGTTTTTAGCATTTCTTGTGATTACCAATCAGATTGTATTAATAGTCCTTTGAGAAAATTCTTGCAGATTCTCCCACTACTTTGGATCTAGTTCTGCAGCCTGCATTCCCAGCTTAAATGAGCATTTACAAGGTAAAAAAGAAGATGAAATTACACATCCTTCCCACCCAATGCTCTTACATATCGCCTGTCATGAGCACATAAAAGTCCACTTTTCAATTCAATAGTAGGTAAATTTTCAACACATGATAGTCTCTAATTCTATTGTCAATTTGATTCTTATGGAACCATAAAATTAATTTTGACTATCATGAATTTGAATCATAATCTAAGATCCTTAAAGCCATCTTGAACCACTAGACTAATCCCTTGGGATAAATATTTATTGTTTAAGTCATTTTAATGCATCACTTAAATATTGATGTTCATCTATGTGACCTAATATAGATTACATTCTATTTTTCTTTATTTTATTTTATTGAAGTTAGAATAACATAGAATGTAGTTCATATTGGGCAAGGTATGACCTAAATATTTCTCATCCTCTAATTTTTATTTTTAATAGTTGGAATTTTGATTGTAAGAATTATAGGTGAGGCCAGCTTAATCTCCCTCACACCCACATATCTATTGAAGGTGAAAGAATAGTTATGCTAATGTGTGTAATTTGTCTTCCAGATGTTTTTTCTAGTACTATGATGCTGCTTAAATGTACATAGTTACATTAAAAAAAACACTTAAATTAAAGCTGAATAGTCAACCATTTGGGTAATCTAGTAATGAAAAGGACTTTAAGAAATCAAAAAATTATTAGAGATTAATTTCTTACCATTTTTTTAATATTTAAATGTTGTAGAGCTAGATAATATGTTTTTGTGATAAGTTGATTTTAACCTATGACTAACTCAGTTATAAACAAAATATTGGCTTAGTTTTTGGGAACTTGAAATTAACTAATTAGAATAATAGTAAATATTATTCATATTATGTGGGGGTCATAGTCAAAGAAAAGATTGGTTTGTCATAAAAAAATCAGCTAAAATCTTATGATTTTTTTTTTGAAATCTTAGTATTCGACTCCATTTTAATCATTTTTTAAATCATTTAAATTATTGTCCCTAGGTCTTAGAGTCCACATTCACCGCAAATGCTATGCAAGGTGAGGACCAATCAAAAAGTTATTAAAAGAAAGAAAAAGGTTTGGTTTCTGTCTCTCCTTGATTTCCCACTGAAAGTTGGAAAGTGACAGAAATAAATCATTTCAAATTTGTTTATATATTTACAAAAATTATTGAAAGAGATATTGGATTGGATGAAAAATTGGAATGAAACCATTACCATCCAATTAACGCTCTTTACATCAGATCTGAACAGATCAGGTCAGGTTCTCAGCAAATTATTATCCAAAAAGTAAAGTATTTCTTCCAAATTTATTTGAACTTACATTATGTTATATATATATATATAAAAATCTTCTTTTTCGGTTGAACTCAACAAAAAAAAAAAAAAATAATACTAATCTTTTTCTTTTGCTTATTGCCTTGCTCTGGCATTCTTGAATGTCTTTTTGTGTTACTTTGACAAAAAATTGGGGACATGATATCTTGATTTTTGTTTTATATTTTATTGATCGAATTACTCAGGAATGTATACTAAAACAAAACAATTATTGATGAAGTATCCATATAAAATGACATTTTAACTATAAAAAAAAAAAATCGAAGTAACTAAATGACCCGTAGTTTTTAAGGCAGGTATAAGGGCATGGTTAAGAGCGCCACATGGAGATAAAGATATATCAAAAGTTTGGGTAGAGTGAAAAAAATTTCTTTCAACTTCACATTTTTATTTTAACTCTCACTTCAAACAATCATTTTTTCCTACGATTCTCCTTACAAATTACCTTATTTAATTATAATTTTCGTGCAATCACTTATTTAAACACAATTTTTGTACCAATTCTTGTTCAAAGAAACTTATCTAAACATAGTTTTGATGTAATCACCCAACACCAAGTCAAACCATTTCATTCTTCCCCATCCAACCCTACTCAAAAAGTGAAAAATAATAACTAAGGGAGGGTGTGTGTAAGTGTTAGCCCTAGCTAGGTGGCAAGGTCTAAAGGTACCAAAACCAACATTGTTTTTGTTTTTGTTTGTAGGGTTGTAGTCTAGTGTCGGTCTCGATGCAGTGGTACTGCTATGCCTATTGCTACTGCTATTACTTGTTTCTTTGTGTTTATAATGTTCCCAATTTAATGCTTGTTGGTTTCAAGCCTGTTTTCTCTCATTCTCCAACGGGTAGCCATGGAGAAAAAGGCAAAGTAGTAACCTACCCTTCTTGCAAAAATCTAGCTATCCTCCCAAAAACCAAAACCAAACCCACAACACAAACATGAAAGTACAAAAAAAAAAAAAAAAAAAAGAAAGAAAGAAAGAAAGAAAATTGAGAGTAAACTCCCCTATACATAAAATAGATGTTTGGATGAAGATTTGTAGGAGTGACTGGTAAATAATTATTTTGAGTCAGTAAAAATTGAGAGTAATAATGTTTTTTACCAAATAAATAAAATATAGACCACCCCTTCCGTGTTTGTTTGTCGTAATTAAGAAGCTTTTAAATGGAAGATTTACTAATTCTTATTTGAAAAACATCTAAAAGAATTTTGTAATTACTTGAAATAACTTATAATTCTAAACATTCATTTCTGTTCATTTATTTATAACTATTTGTTTTAACTCCTCATTTCCAAATCACTCATTTCTAATCAATCAAAATAACTCATTATATATCACTCATTTTTAATTATTACCTTTTTAACTATTCAAAAATAACTACTAACTATTCATTTTAAATCTATATCTAAACAAGTTTTTCACTCTTACTCATCTCCATTCAAACTAATTTTTAGCTACAATTTTCAAATTTTCGCTATAACTTTTCATCAAAACCTAATCCAAACCCCTCATATTCCTAAATATAATGCCATTCTGAAACAGTGAAACTACACACAGTTATTGGCTTTGGTATAATCTTTACCTCCCATCCCTCTTTGCTTCTTCCTTTTACAATTCTTTCCCTAATTTCTCCCTCTTCAATGGTGGAACCTCTAAAATGAAATCCCCTTGCTTTAACACAAATCTGGCCAAAACCCCTGTTCTTGTTTTCCCTAATTTCTCTCTCTACTTAGGTTTAGATTTTCTGGTGCTTTGTTTTTCTTTGTCCATTATGAACCCACAAGCCCATAAAGTTGCCTCCTTTTTCCCACTCTGTTTCGGCTCTGCCTCCAATGTGGGTCGCGGCGGAGCTGACGGCGGAGCACGGTGGCAGATTTCGCCTGGTTTGGTTCCATGAGAAATGGGTTTCTGTGAAGGCTGGAACTTGATGCTCTGTATTGGGTTTTTCAGATATCAGATCTTTTGCGGTGGTGATATTGGTGGAGACGGCTCAATCTCTGGTTTTTTTTTTTTTAATTTATTTATTCTCTCTTTTTACTCGAAATTACATTTTCATACTGTTATTTTTTTGTGTTCATAAAGGCATGCTTCCCTAAATGTTCTATAAAAGAAACATGTTCATGGCTAATATGTAATTTTCTTGTTTCTTCTCCTCAGTTTCTTAGTTTTTTTTCTTTTTGAAGGGTTGGATCTTGAATGTGTAATCTCTTAGTTAGTAAGTCGCATTTAATACCATTAGAGCATGCATTATCTTACGGTTTTATAATATTTAGATATAATTTCAATTTAATAGCAATTGGATATTTTTACCTTACACATTTAAATGATGCTCACTTTTTATTCATTTGATAAAAAAAAATGATTAGTTACTGACTAAAATGATAACTAGATTGATTTTAAATTTTAATTTATTGATAAAGTAATTGTTTTAGTTTTAAAATAAATTTAATATTTAAAAGAAAATTATGAAAGAAAAGTAAAATAAATTTATTTTCATTCTATAAAAAAAAGTAAACTAGATCCAAAACCTAATAACAAAAAAGAGATAATTTTCTCTAAATAATGTATTTTAGAAACAGTCTTGACCAAAAATATATACACATGATTGTTGAATGTTTATTCTGTCATTCTGCCTCATAGATTAATGGGGTTTCCTCCATGAATATAAGATTTGACTATTCATATTGAAAATGTGCAAGAAACATAGTAAAATTTGATGGTTCACCATTGGAATTGTGCATTGTAAAATTGTCATTATTGTGTGAATTATAAACAAAAAATGAGGTTTTAGTTTTCAGATTGTTCTAGAAGATTTAAGGATAAAAAAGAAAAGAAAAGAATAAAGGGAAAAGGGGGAAAGAAGACAAAAGAAAGAGTGTATGATGAGGCACTGAGTGTGTGTCCATGAAAGGGTCTTATCAGCTTTGTGTCACCTGCGACCATCTCATGAAGGACTTTATTGCAATTTTCCTTTTTCTTGGAGGGCATTTCGGAAATATTAGGGGGGTTTTGGGGTGGAAAATGGAAATCCCCAAATCTACTGTTCATTGGTTTGGTTGTCTTGTTCAAATTTCAACCTTATCACTTTTTGTTTTTGCCAAAATTTGCTTCTATTCTATTTCAGACAAGATTCTTTAGTATATGATATTATAGTGTTAGTGTTGTTATTATTATTAAATCGGTATTGTAATTCTCTTTCTCCAATTTGTATTTGAAAAAAAGAAATATGAATGTGAAATTAAGAATATCAAAATATTTACGGTAATGTATATCTTATCTATTTTTAACTATATTTGAGAAGGAAAAATTTGAAGGTCTAGAAAATTTAAATTTGTGATCTTTTAATCATTAGACATACACGAATAACATTATATTATGGTTTTGAGTAGAACAACTATTACATTTCTATCTTTTTTTTGCACATATATGGATTCATTAAACAATATAATAATAAAAATATATTTGTAGTATTAGTATTAGTATTATTATTTGTAATATCTTATTTCCTAACATTGTGTTAATTAATTTCTCAACAGAGAATCCTAGTAGACGACTCCCATATATGGGGTTGACCCACATTCTCAACTTTACAATGCACGAAACTATGGGCCTGATGTGGCCCATTATTGATTTGTTATGGGCTTCATTATTGTACGGTCAAAATACAAAGTTGGCCCATGAGTTCCATTGGTAATAACGGTTGATAATGATTTACAAATGAAAAAAAAGAGAGGTTAATTTAGTTCCATGATATGTGAGTATTAATGACAATTCAGTAGCTTATATATGTCCATTCTCTCCTTGTGAGAGTTGTTAAATTCTTTTCTTAATTTTCCAAACTACTGAATTGTAAAGTTATTTATGCTTTTGGTTATTTTCTTGAATAAGTTGGCGTCAGTTTGGAAGTTGTCGGTGCATTCAGAGGAGGAGCTAGTAGATAAAGGATATTTTTACAAAGGTATTTACAAGTTGTTTTCGTGGGAAATGTCTAGTATCTCTATGAGATCGTCTTTTTTTCAGCTACCTTGGTGAAGTTGTGTACCTCAGTGAAATTTATGATGTACGGATTACTTCACAAGTCTTTTCAAAATTCAACCTTGGAATGGTTGAAAAATAGTTTTAGATTTATTTTCTTGAAGTTTTGTTACTTCTTACTTGTTGAGATAGTTGTACGAGGAGCTTTTCTCTTTGTTAGAATTTCCATTATTCTAAGCTTTCTTTTTTCTGTTTGATTCTGATATGGGTTGTGAGTCGAGTCCATTTTAATTTTCAAGTTTGTTTTTTGTATTGTTTGTTTAATGAAAGTTTGATTGATTTCAAAAAAAAAAAAAAAAAAAACTTATATATGTCCGTCAAAATGTATATTTAAAAGCTGATTTGTTTTTTTATAAAAAATAATCTAAAAGCTAATGATTTTAGTACTTAAAATAGCTGATATTTTAAAAATAAAATCATAGATACTAGCCCAACTAACATAAATATATTAATTGAAGAAAGTTAAAGTTTTGTCTCAATGATTTTATAAATTAGAATTTTGTTCTTATAGTTCGAAGAAACTTAAAATCTAATCTTTATAGTTTTATAAAATCTAAAAGATAGTATTTATCCTACGTAAGGGTTGTGCATTAAACACATAGAATCTCATTATTCAGGCATGATAGATATTTTTTTTTGTTATATCAGTCGTTTAATTCATAATATTCATTATTAGTATATGAAAAACTAATTTTCCAATACTTAATTTATTAACGATTAGAAATGTCAAAGAATATTTTTTAAAATCAAATTATAACGACTAATTTCTAATTTTTAAAATTATATGATCTAATTTTTATATTTTTTTAAATTATAGCGATTAAATTTTAACTTTTAAAAGACTCACACTAAATTTATATTAATTTTAATGAATTTTTTAGGATTGACCCATCATCGCTTGAATAATAATCTTAAAAATGATATTAATTTTATTAAAGCTCAGTCAAAAGAGTTTTCTAAAGGAAAAAAAAAAAGAAAAAAAAGCAAAGCCAAAAAGTAATAGCTCCGTAGTGTGGAGCCCCAAAAGCTGAGCAAGAGCAAGGCACGGGTGCGTTCACTTTAACTTTATTTCTATCTCTGTTTTGGGGGAAAAAGAGAGAGAAATATAATAAATAAATGGAAAATAAAAGGGGGAAAATGTTTTTTTAATAAAAATAAGGGAATTTGCATGTATATTATA
>JBBMEF010000008.1:5359137-5372217 GCA_037832685.1 Sicyos baderoa | reverse complement strand
ATATAATAAATAAATGGAAAATAAAAGGGGGAAAATGTTTTTTTAATAAAAATAAGGGAATTTGCATGTATATTATAATAAGGTAAAAAAGTTATATAAATAACAAAATAATGAAAATATTTATAAATATAGCATAATCAGATTTATAGACTCCATCAATAGTGTCTGATAGACTCTATCAATAGTGTCTGATAGATTTCATCAATAGACTCCATCAATAGTGTTTGACAGATTTCATCGATGGTGTTTGATAGAGTCTATCAAAAACAAAGTTGCTATATTTGCAATATTTTTTAAAAATTGCTATCTAATGTAGGGTAGAAAATTTGCTATAGAGTGCAAATTCCCTAAAAATAATGGAGGAAGATTAATTACTTAATTTAGTCAATTATGTAGGAAGTATTAAAGTCAACTAATAATCAAATCTCATCAATAATATTATTTTTCTACAGATACACAAAAAACCCCACATGTCTGAAAGAATATAATCAAAATAATTAAAGATATTGTTATCTTGCCATAATTCTTTTAATTTCTCAACTAACATTGAAGCATCAAAAAGTAAGAGAGAGATTTAAGCATAAGTTTTCTTTTATTAGAAGAAAAAAACATCCCACTGCTTGATGCTTAAAAATCACAACTGGTACTTTATATATTTTTAGAAGGTTTATAATAGATTTCAAAAATTAAAAAAAGAATGTTTAAAATTAATGTCAGTTCTTTTTAAATATTAGAAGTTGAAACTAATCTACGACTAATCGACCGTGAGAGACACCTAACTCAAAACAAATTATTCAATAATGTAGATAAGGGCATGTTTGAATAGAGAAGAATAGAATAATCGTTACATATCTTTGATCATAATACTCTATCAAAAGGGATGAACTAGTAGTGCCCTAAGTATTGGAGAGCAAAGCTCCATTATCAATTAAAAAAAAAACTAATATTGTATTAAAAATAAATAGTTAAACATCCATTAGGAACAAATTAGAACAAATTAGTTGGAGAGCAATATTTGCATGTTATCGAGCAGCATGTAACTCTCTATTTGGTAAAATCTGAACCACACATTTAAAAAAAAAACAAAAAAAAAAATTGTTTATCAAAATTAAAAACAAAATTAATGGATCAGATGATGCCACATCAATAGCTGAGCAGCATGCAAATATGTCTCATTAGTTGGAGGCAAATAACAAAGGTAAGGTGGACAGAAGAAAAGGGCATAACGTGTAAAGTTGGTAAAAAGTGTATAGAAGTATGAAATGGGTCGGTGACGTGATTAGTTATCTGATTTGATGCTAATCTATTTTCACTCTCTGATCACGATTCGATCCCTAAAATTGGTATCATTTGAAATTAGAAGGAATCGCATTTTGTAGGAGCCCATCAGCCACAAGCTGTGGCTTGGTCAGGCCACATCGAACCACGCCCAGTCCCTTTTCCACTCTCTGCAATGACACATCCTCTCACCCAACCTCATACGCATCTGTTTCTCTCTCTCTACCCATAACAAAAGTTTTTTTTTTTTTTTTTAGAATAATGACCATTTGTAAGTAATATCAAATAAATTGAGAAGATTATGGTTTATGGGACTAGAGATGTACAGAGTCGGTACTGAATCGGGATAAGAGATTATTTTAGATCCATCTAAATTTATGGGTTGGTCAGTTCGCCAACCTATCAAATTCTATGTATTATAACAATCTAACCAAATCTAATTCAACACAACTCATCTTTTTCGAGTTGGATTGATATCGACTTGTATTTTTATTTTTTCATTCCTCCTCAAACTCTCACACATACTCTAGTAAAAAAAGAAAAAAAATTACATAATATTAAACTCAAAGTAATGATGTACATAATAAGAATTTGTCTTAATCTTACATATATATATAGTTGTATATAAAATTATAAATTCGGTTAGAGTTAGATTGAACTAGTAATAAATTAGCCAATTCTAAAATCAATCTAAGCCAAATAAAATTATAATCTAATTTAAGCTTTATGATATTGGTCGACTAATTCAAGTTACTTGGGTTGCTGTTTATTTATATATATTTCTAATTAGACCACCAATAATTATTTTATTATAACAAATTATGTATTCTCCTCGTAACCATTTTTAAATCTTCGAAAAATTATTTTTATTTTTTCTATAATTACTATTCACTCACATCATCTTCATCACTAATCATTATTAATTTTTGTTGGGGATTTTTCATATATAATAAAAATTGGCTAAAAAATTACATTTATAGCACAAAACTAAAAATAATTGCACATATACCAAAAAACTGAAAGTAGTCGAGTGATTGAGTGTGATTGAATTCAATCACTAGTTATTGATTGAACTCAATCAGTTGAGCTCAATCACTTAATAAATTGATTGAGTTTAATCACTCAAAATTTTAGTATAAACAAATTTTTGATAAAAATGTGGTATAATTTTAATAGAGGATCTTAAGATTAGTTACACAATAAATTTCAAATTTTTTATTCTCTTTTTAATCATTTTCATTATCTTTGTCTGGAACCTAAATAAATAATTATTGGTTTGGTAAAGAATAAAAAAAAAGAACAAAAACCATTATATCCTATTTGTCCCAAACACCCTGTAACTCTGTATTGTATTGGTTTGAGGTTTTGAGTATTATGGGGTTGTGGGGTGACTGAAAAAGGGAGAAATGTGAAAGAAAACACCATAAAGCTAACTGAGAAAATTGACACATTACAAATGGTTATTTTTGCATTTTCATGTTCTTGAAAAACCAACCCAAACAAAACAAATGGGGTTCTTCTTCTTTGACTCTCCTTTGAATTTCTTCTCAGCCATGGCTCCAAAACTCTTCTGTTTCATCATTCTCTCATCTGCTTTCACTTGCCTTTCCTATGAACCAAGAAACCCTGAAGGTGAAATTTCATTTTACAATTGGGATTTGGGGGATTTCTGCAAGTTTTCTTTTTTCTTTTTTGTTGTTGTTGAGTACAAGTTGGGGGAGGGGGATTACAAATACATTCCAGCGATCCAACCGCTGGTATTGAACTGGTTTACAAACAAACAATGAAATGATTGTGCCACCGACCATTCAGGTGATTTCTGCAAGTTTCTTAATAGATTATTATATCTGTATGTTTTTTGTGCAGTGGAAGCTTTGATTAATGTGAAGGCCGCATTGAATGATCCGCACGGTGTACTCAGCAATTGGGATGGAGACTCTGTGGATCCTTGTAGTTGGGCAATGATCACTTGTTCCCCTGAAAGCCTTGTTATAGGACTGTGAGTTTTTTTTTTTTTGTTTTTTTTTTTGTTTGAGAAATGTTCAATGTTCAGCGTTTGATTTCTGGGTTTTGACAGTGGAGCTCCGAGCCAGTCTCTTTCAGGAACCTTGTCTGGATCGATTGGAAACCTCACAAATCTTCGCCAAGTGTAAGGAATTTGAGTGTTTTTTGCTCTGTGTTTTGAATAGTTGAAGCCCATTATTAGTGTTGTTATCTGTTCTTTTTTTGAAGTTACGAGAAATATGGGGATTGGGTATTCGAACACGTAACCTCTTAGTTACTAGGTCATACTTGATGCCACTCGAGCTCTTTTGGCTTTGAGTTTTGAGTTTTTTTGGTTGGATGTGAGTTTTTTCTTCTTTCTTAAGACATCTCTACGAAATCAGGTTAACTTGAATATGATGTACCAAGTTTCATTTGGTTTTCTGACTGTTTTGTTTCTTATCCAAATTTGAAGGATGCTGCAGAACAACAACATCTCTGGTCCAATTCCCATTGAACTTGGAACTCTCACATTGCTTCAAACATTAGATCTCTCTAACAATCGGTTCTCTGGTTCTATTCCGCCATCATTCGGTCAGCTGAACGGTCTACGCTACCTGTAAGTATTTAACATTTTCTCCCTTGTGTTTTCTGTTTGGTTTCCTAGAACATGGAGGAAATGAAGGGAAAATCTCAGATTCACTTTCTCCACAGTGATTTCATCATCTAGTACGGCTCTTACGAAATTTGTTATGCAAGAATTGTAAATAACAATCAAGAATAAGGAAACACGAGACAAAGAATACACAACTTTACGTGGTTCACTGAGAGAAACCTTTATTTAGAAGATAAGAATACAAATGCTAGGTAAAGTGGGTAAGGGTTTTATAAGAGTTTATAGAGTGGTTCACTTATGTAGTGCAATACAGTTCAAGATATTTCAACAAAAAAATCAATTTTTGAAGGTGGGGTTTTAGAAGTTATTGGGTGCTCTTTATTTTCAAATTTCCTTAGAAACCATGTGGTTTTGAAGCATAAGTTGGTTGCTGCTTGTCTGATTGCTCCATTCAGTTATTTACGATAATAACCTGCACTTTGTTATTTTGTCTTGTAATGATTAGGAGGGTGAACAATAATAGCTTGTCCGGGCAATTTCTTGTGTCCTTGGCCAAAATCCCCCAACTTGCTTTCTTGTGAGTATTTATTATTTTGTTTGTTTTCTTTCTCCTGTCATATTTGTCTTCACTATAAGAAACCTGCCTTCCCTGAAGTTCAAACATTTGTTTTGTTAATATTTTAAAAATAAGGTTCTGTTTGAGTTAGTACTTGGATCTTGCAGGGACTTGTCTTTTAACAATCTCAGTGGACCAGTGCCTGTGATTCCAGCCAGAACAATCAAGTATGACTCACCGCCACGCCTCCCTTTCTCTACTCCTCAACACTTTGTTGAATGATTTGGTTTTAATTTTGGTTTTGGTTTCTGTTAATTATCCAGTGTTGTCGGAAATCCAATGATTTGTGGAAGTAGTTCTAGTGAAGTATGCTCTGGCTCAGCCAATGCCATTACTCTTTCGTTCTCGCTAAATTCGTCACCTGGTAACTATTGTTACTTTTTCTCTTCCCTTGGAAACTATTAGTTGATATAATTAAATTTACCCCAACCCACCAGCTTAAGCTTTTGGGTTGATTGGTGGTTTAACACAATTCAATAGAAACTAAACACTTTTTTTGGTGTGTGAATTGTGTATTGTGACTTGACTTTTATGCTCTTTTAATTCATGGATATTAGGAAAACTGAGGTCCAAAAGAATAGCAGTGGCACTTGGGGTTAGCCTCAGCTGTGCTTTTCTGATACTCATAGCACTTGGAATTCTTTGGCACAGAAAAACTCACAAGACCAAAACCATCCTAGACATCAATGGTCAGTGCTATCAAGCCTGCATTCTATAAACTGTAATGTTTTCTATAAATTAACCCTTGAATAAAACTTGAATCTTGTAGTAGACAATCTAGATGTTGGACTCGTGCGCTTAGGCAACCTGAGAAACTTCACTTTCAAGAAGCTCCAGTTGGCCACAGACCATTTTAGTTCCAAAAATATACTTGGGGCTGGCGGATTTGGTAATGTGTACAAGGGAAAGCTAGGAGATGGGACTATGGTGGCAGTGAAGCGGCTAAAAGATGCAACGGGTACCACTGGGGAGTCGCAGTTCTGCACGGAGTTGGAGATGATTAGCCTCGCAGTTCATCGCAATTTGCTTCGGTTAATTGGTTATTGCGCCACTTCTCACGAGAGGCTCTTGGTGTACCCATACATGTCAAATGGCAGTGTAGCTTCCAGGCTCAGAGGTTTGTCCCTGTTTACTTTGCAGCTACTACTTACCCTGTCACAATAATGTAATTTGTGAAATAAAATGCATTTGCTAGCTTAGTATTATGTTACACCTATCAAAGTTTTTGGTCTTGTTGATGGACCCCACAAGTTATGAGTGAGTCACTAAAGAAATCTGAATCTTTGTAGGTCCAAGCTATCCTTGGGAGTTGGAACAAAGTTGACTGTATTTTTACCCTTTTCTTGAACCAAAGTAGTCTACATCCCTATTGAGAAATTTTCTGGGTCACCTTATTTTTTCTCCCTCCAGACATTGAAAGAATTATCAAGTTGTTCAGACATAACTATCATGGAGTGACCTAGTGGTCAAAGAGAATCTTGAAGTGTTAAAGGTGATGGATTCAATCCATGGTGGCCATTTACCTAGGAATTAATATTCTACGAATTTCCTTGACATCCAAATATTGTAAGGTCAGATAGTATGTCCCGTGACAATAGTTATGTTTAGACATGAGCTAACTCAATATACCATGTTCTTGGTGAACCAGGAAAATATGAAAATATGTTATGTTCTAGTCAGAAAATGCTAAACAATTCACCACCCGTCCTTAACTTAGAATGATTCTTATTTTGGGAATAGTTATTGGGCGTTTTATTATCTGCATTACTGTTTCAAATCATCAATGACTTGGGCTCAGTCTCAACATTTAAATAATTCAGGAAAACCAGCCTTGGATTGGAATACAAGGAAGAGAATATCAATTGGTGCTGCGAGGGGTCTGCTCTACCTCCATGAGCAATGTGATCCCAAGATAATCCATAGAGATGTGAAGGCTGCGAACGTGCTTCTAGATGACTTCTGCGAAGCCGTAGTTGGTGATTTTGGACTTGCAAAGCTTCTTGACCATGCCGACTCTCATGTGACCACTGCGGTTCGCGGCACTGTTGGGCACATCGCTCCGGAGTATCTTTCAACTGGCCAATCCTCTGAGAAGACTGATGTGTTTGGGTTTGGCATTCTTTTGATAGAGCTGATAACTGGGATGAGAGCTCTTGAACTTGGGAAAACAATTAACCTAAAAGGCGCCATGCTTGAGTGGGTAAGTCTTAGCTATAATCTAAAAGTAAAAGCTATCTTTAGCTAATTTGACTTTATCAATGATTGAAGCCAACATCTATGGTTGCTTCTTTTGATCCTATAATAATTTCCTATTAGTAATGGAGCACAAATTACTTTCCATTGAGATAATTAATTTGGCTATGGGGCTGAAAAGGGGAAACTCTTGTGGCAGGTGAAAAAGATACAACAGGAAAAGAAAATGGAATTGCTTGTGGACAGAGAGCTAGGGAACAACTATGATCAGATTGAAGTTGGGGAAATGTTGCAAGTGGCTCTTCTTTGCACTCAGTATTTACCCTCTCACCGTCCCAAGATGTCGGAGGTGGTCCGAATGCTCGAAGGAGATGGCCTTGTTGAGAAATGGGCTGCATCCCAAACTCATACTGTCTCAAACTTCAACCACTTTCATTCACAGAACAGCTGCAAAAGTACATACAACCCCACAAATGCATTCAAGAATAATGGCAATGATAGAGAACATTCAAGCATGTTAAGTTTGACAATGGAAGACGACGACGACGAGCGTTCTTTAGACTCATACGCCATGGAACTCTCCGGTCCAAGATAGTAGAGACAGTAAATCAATCAGAGAAAAAGGGAAGCTCAGAAATCATTGCTTTAATTCTTTACAAAGCCAAAATCAACCAATCATCAAGCAGAAAGGTTGGGGGTTCAATGTTGGTTTCATAAACTGTGTACCTTTTTCTTTTCTTTTTCTCTGTGAATATATGATATCTGGGTTAGACATGTAAATATATGATATCTGTTTGGTGTTCTTGGAATGGTGCATAGGGAAGGAAAGGCAAAGCTTGTATAGGGAAAGAGTTTTAAAAGAATGATTGTATCGAGCGACATCATGTATCACATAGCAATCGGTTGGTTACGGTAAACAAAAAAAAAAGAAAAAAAAAGAATGATTATAATCATCTTCTCTTAAGCCATAAAGTTCTGGTTTTGTTGGATTCAAATTTCAGTTTCTGATCTTTTAGCTCATCCAATACTTTTTACTGGCTGTCTATCTTTTCCACCCATTCCCTGGTGCTACTTTTGAGAATCTGTGACTGTAAAATATGAAAAGAAAATAAAAGAAAATAAAGAAAAGAAAAAGGTGTCTCATTCAACTTTGACTGAAAGGGAACTGATCTTGAGTCCTCAAACCAATAAAGACCTTTTGGTCCCCATTTACATAGAATCTCAAAGAGCTCCTGTATAACCTCATAACCAAGAGTTTGAGTTTAAATCCACCATCTCAAACACCCTCAAATTAACAAAAATAAAGTAAAATTTGAATCCTAACCCAACCTAACTCAAGCGTTAATCCTCTCAATGTTTCAAGATGTAATTCTACATAATCTACATATGATATCAAAACTCTAAGAATTCAATCCAAGCGTTAATTCTAAGCGGGTAATTCCATGTTTCTCATTGAAATCGAATGAAACATCACCACTGACTTTACAAATGAAGTAGCCTGATAAGTATAAAGATACATAGAAAGGATTAGTAAAGTATTAAGTCCCCGTTTGATAACCATTTGGTTTTTTAAATTTAAGTCTATTCTCACTCAAATTTCCTACAATGTGTTTCACCCTTCCTACCATATATCTATCTTTCTTTAAGAAAGTAGGAGAACACTAACCAACTTTTAAAAACAAAAACAAACTTTTGAAAGATGGATATATTGTAAATAGAGTGGAACACATTGTACGAAATTTGGGTGAGAATAGATTTAAATTTCAAAAACAAAAAATAAAAAACAAAAAATAAAAAACCAAATGGTTATCAAATGGGGCCTAAATTACACATTTTTCTGTAATAATTGAGACATACTATTTTACAACAGAGTTCTTATAGTTTCAATAACAACAAAAAAAAAAAAACTTTGCTGCAACCCTAAACTGTACAAGTACATATAAAGAGGAAGAACAAAAATAAGAGCACAATGGCTCAGATTGCAGCTAAATTTTGCAATAAACAAATAATCTGGTATTTAGAATTCGGTTCTTTTCGTTTTAAAAGGCATTAATTCTTCAACCACTTCACTTTTTTTTTTTAATAAAAAATAACTCTAATTTATAACCATTCATTTATAACTACTTAATCATTTATAATCACAAATTTATAATTATTTCTTTTAAATCAATCAAAATAACTTCATTTTAATAATTTCTTTAATAACTACTAAAAATAACTACTCATTTTAAATTTACATCCGAACAATATTTTAACTCCAACTCATATACACAAAAACTATATCCAAACGAGTTTTTGGCTACAACTTTCAATTTTTAATTTCTCAATATAATTTCTAAAATCAAATTCTACCTAAATATGTCAAACAACATCTCTGTTACTTGACGCTACTCAACTTACTAATGAGTGGAACTGGATTTGTTCGATTTCTTTTGTTTTTAATGTTGAGATGCCTCCTTGGATTGTAACTTCAAATTTAACATAGCAATCAAACATATATAAAGATTAGAATTGAACGTGTTTTAAGACTAAAATTTAATTAATATATATCTTTAGAAATCGGACTAAAATAATATTTTAACTTTTAATTAATCGTGATAATATTCTTATAGTTTAACTATGACAAGTATCTGACTTTAAAGTGATATAAGCATTTTTTTTCTTCTAATTCTTGTTCAACCAGAGATCAAACTATTCATTTTTAAGATGTTAACTAATGATTTATCTATTAAATGTGGTTCTTTTAAGCTTACATACCAAAAAAATAATAATAGTAATAAAAAATTATACATTTAAAAGTTATTAATAAGATGTGCCATTGAACAATTTGTGTAATCTTCTGGTTCTGAGTCTCTCAGCAAAAACTTCCCTTCCTTGCACTTCGTACCTGCTCACCAATAAGCTAACACAATTTTGAACGATAACAATTCAGGTCATGCTCGACATGATCTATATTTTAAAGCTCATCTATGTAGCCTTATTATAAGTCACGACCTAAATTGTTATCTTAACATAATTTTTTCTTTTTTAGGAAAACTTTTCATGTGGAGAGAAGTCCTACATTTTGTTTACGTAAATTTATTTTACAAATAAAAATATTAGAAAGAACAATTGATTGTGTGACTTTAAATAGTATCACGTAGGTAAAATGTAGGGAAAATTCTTTTACCTTGGTGGAAGGGATATCAATGGCCTCAATATATTCGCAAGTTTAAGAGTTTTTTCCTCACTATTCACTATCTGATCGAAGCAAAAATATCGACCACCCGTCGACGAATCTTCCATTGCTCGGATATGAACATCCACCAAAAGCTTCACATCAACAACTGCCAAGACTCCATTTTCATACATCTGAGCAGCTCCTATATACATAAAAAAAGTTCAGCAAAACAGAACAAAGAATCCCACAAATGTTCAAAACAAAGTTGATCCTACCTTTAAGATATGAGATTGTTGACTCTGAGTTTTCTTCTGCAACATCAGGTCCAAGAACAAGTCCTGCATTAATGGAGACCATGTTCAGCCTACGGTCCATTGCTAGAGCCCAGGCTGCTTGTTCAGAGAGTGTCTTTGCTAAAGGATACCACAACTATGAGAAGATAAACAAACAAGGGTTCATTAAGAAAAGAAAAAAAAAAACTTGCTTTGATTTGCATCTAAACTGATAAGGGCTTTGTTGACCAACCTAGCTTGTCTTTTTTTTTCCGGGCCAACTTTCCCGCACCTCGACTATTGTCATGGGACATACCGTCTGACCCTATAACATTTGGATACCAAGAAAACCCGTAGGAAATTAATTCATAGGTAGGTGGTCACCATGAATCGAACCCATCACCGACCTTTTTTGACCAATTGAGCCACTCTATGACGGTTTCAACACAGTTTGTCAAAGCATTTTGAAGACAACCCGACCAAGAAATCAACAAAATTACTAATAGAGGTTATTAAAAACTTTCTTCCAACAAATTGTGACTTAGTGGTCAAGAGAGTCTGATGATGAATAAAATCAATGGTAATCACCGAATTTTGTTGTGGGATCATGCGTTATGTCCCGTGACAATAGTCAAGATGAGCGTAAGCTAGTCCAGACAATTACGAGAAAAAAAAAAATCTTCCAACCTTCAATTTTCTGCAAAATTCTTTATCACTCCAACATCTTTCATCCACATCTTTCTCAGAAAGAATATTCTCTCTCCACACAGCAGCAGTCAGGGAGGAGGTGAACACAATCTTATCAACAGAATCTGTCTGAGCACAAGCCTCCACAACATTAATTGTCCCTCTAACCTCCAAATCCACCATTTTTTCCTACACAAAAACACAAAATCAACAACAACCCACAAATTCCAGACTACAAAACAAGAACTTTATGCATTTCTCTCTCTCAGTGGACTTACATCATACACATGGGGGGTGTCAATACAGCAGAACAAACCAGAGCACCCTTTCAAAGCCACAAGAATACTCTGGTAATCCATGATATCCACACAAAAAACCACCAACCCATTGTCCAATTTACCCATCTCTCTAATACTCTTCTCAATCTCTGCCTTTCCTGCAAAAGATTAAACCCTCAAATTACTCAAAAAAAAAAAAAAAACAGAGCATTGGAGAGAATTGTAAAAGAAAACAGAGGATAGATGAGTTACCAGTTTTCTGAATGGCTGCATGAACTGGGTATCCTCTGTTTATCAATCCCTTGGTGACCCAAAAGCCCACATAGGAAGAAGCATCAAGAACACAAAGAGTTGGCTTTGTGTGATCCATTTTTGTATACTCTGTTTTGTGGGTTTGGGGCAGATTTTATTGGGAGAAATGTGAATTCGCCAAATGTTTGGTGAACGAACTATTTCTGCAAATTCCTCGCATGAGATGATGGCAAAAAACAGGAAAAATGCAATTTGACGATTGCTGAGACAAGCTAACAAGAATATATGCAATCTTAATTAATTAGTGTTTTATGGTGGAAAGTTGGGGTTTAATAATAATTTAATTATACTTATTTATAGATTATTATCTATCTAATCAAGATGGAAAGATGGAAAGATGGAAAGATGGGATTTTGTTACCAAATGCAGATCCACACGTGTGAGAGTGCATTAAACAAAGCTGGTAGTGTTTAGGAAGATGCAAACAAGATGGTGATCACAAGAGTGTGAGGCACAATAAAGAGGGTACCCTAAATTTAGGACTTTTAGGTAACCACCACCAAAAACATTTGACCTTGGCTTTTCTTTTTCTTTTCTTGTTAAATATTGGAGTTTAACTGGTTAAACATGCACCAATTATGACTTATGAGTATAGGTTGACTATTTTTTTTTTAGAAATATAGGTTAGGGGGGGTGTTTGAGGCCAGAGGATCAAATTGGAGATGTTTAGGCCACCGACAATTATTTGTCTCATAATCGTTATTCATGTTCCTCGTATTCATTTTTCATTCTCCCATAGCCAATATTCATTTTTCCAACATTTTGTTTCCATAATCGTTATCTGCATTAATAGTAATGGTTTCTCTATAATCATTCTCTGCACTTAAATACGAGCAATGGTTATTCTCATAAGAGAAAGGTTTGGGTGGAACCTAGGTTACACCCCCACACATGATGTCGCTGATGTGACACTTTAAGAGCCACAAATTTATTTATTTTTTTAAATCTCCTTTTGTTTATAAGACATTTCCCTTTTTTTTCGGCTCTTAAAGTAGCTGCATCCAAATCTCTCTCTTCTCATAATCACTTTCGAAGATAGATATTCATTCTCACAGTATTCTCATTCTCCAATCATCATTTCATTCCCTTATCTACTTTTAACTACTTTTAAGAGAATAATGATGTGTGATTAAGGCTAGAGGAAAGGAGTTTTCAAAGAATGAATGGATTTAGAGAAGAGTTTGGGGGCAGGTGACTGACTTCCATTTTATAAAAATCAAATATAAGATAGGTTTGAAAAGTAATTGTTTCAAAGTTTTTTTTCTTTCAATCTACTAATTATTTAAAAGAGTTTTGATTTAGTCCCCTTATATTGCCCTCCAAGAAAGAAAGTTCTCATTATTTTTTCAAGTTTCTAAAAATAAGAAATCTAACTAATTTAAAATTTCTTCTTTCACATAAATTTTCTATTTATTCGGCTGATTTTGACACATTCACCAACGACTAATAACTAAATTACTAGAAGAAATGTTAAAATATAGATGATTACATATACTAAAGCATATATTCAATCATTTTTTTAATATATGTCAACAAATAAGAAATGAAAAATGTCAATAATCATACCTCGAGGTAGTAAAGTGTGGCATCGAATTCACCAGTTGGAAATTTCCCATGATGATGAACGTACATACACATTTTGTTTTTACACTAGACAAAAAAAAGATAACACAAATTAATACAAT
>JBBMEF010000008.1:5291587-5333448 GCA_037832685.1 Sicyos baderoa | reverse complement strand
CTGCCCTCTGCTTCTCTTCAACAACTCATGAGCAAAATGAACATCTTCAATCTCTTCGGATGATCATTTTGAGGGGGGAATATTAGAAATAAAAACTGTTATTAAAACTGTTAATTAGTTTTTCTATTATCTGTTAAAATGTTGTTATTAGTTTGTTAATTGAAGTCTGAACAGAAAGGAGGTAACCGGCTATTGCAGGTCTTTTAGTTGGATTGTTGTAGCTTCTATAAGAAGCCTTTATCTTCTTCTGAAATGAATAAGAAAATTGATTCTCATTCTCCTTCATCTTCTTCCCTTTCATATAGCTCATTAAGCCCAAATGAATTATAGAGTTATGGAAAGATAACTTTATGAATTATTAAAATCAAAATAAGAGTTTTCATATACTAACTCCTTATTTATGTACAATTAAATATGTACTAATATTCATAAAAGGCGAGAATGTGAAGTAAAAAAACGTGCATCTTAATCAAATTCTATAAATCAGCTATTTTTGTAGCTTCTAAATTTTAATTTTGTTTTTAAAAACACAACTAGAATATAAGTATATTTATAGACTTAAATTTTAAAAACAAAAAATAAAAATGGTTACCAAACAAGATTTTAAAATTAATGAATGAACAATAATTGAAGCTGTGAGTTCTCAAAAATATAAGTTTCACCTCATATTAATATGTAAGTTGGGTGAAATAATAGAAATTATTTTTATTATTTTTACTGTACAAATTATTATATGTGGGCTATAATAGAGTCTCTAACCCAAAACAAAATGAGAAACAAGAGGCCATGAAGGTAAAGTTGTGGCTGGTCCCCATGCACAAAAATGGCTTTTTATGAAGCAGTTCTGAAAAACAAGCCAAAGCCAAAAGAAAAAAAAAAAAAAAAAAAAAGTGGGAAAAAGACTAAACTAGCCCCCCTAGTCTCCCAACTATATTAAGCATTAAATTTGAAGAGTATTATTATGCAATCACCACAGCTGTGCCACTTTACGAGATTGAACAACACAAACGCGTATATTGGGCGTGTGTGTTCTTGGCCCCCACGAATTCTACTAACTACACCATACCATATACACATACGTATAGCCAATCGAATAATAGCTCAATTGGTATTGTTATAAACCTAATGACCAAATGTCTTGGATTCGAATCTCCTCTACCCTCAATTGTGGTAATCTTAAAAAAAAAAATATATATATATACACACATATGTATGACAGCAATAATTATGTTATATAGGTTGAATATAAGATATTGTAGACATTCGTCTCAAAATTAATTGATGATGAGAGAGATAGTTCACTCTTTCTGATATGGATCCTAATATGCTCTTTAAGATGATACTTTTATTTTTATTGGATTGAACACTTGTTTAGATTCAATGAACTTTGATACTATAAATATCCATCTCAAAATTAATTGGTGGTGAGAGTGGTAGTTCACCTTTCTTATATATTGTTTTAAAGTCTTCATTCTCTATGATGTTGGATCATAACATTGAGTTATACCCATAAGTGAAGGCTCAACGAATCTCATAACATGGAGTCATTTATACTAAAATGGATCAACCATCCGTGACCTAGTGGTCAAGAAAGTGTTTAAGAAAGAGTAATACCATCTAGTGGTCAAGTTTTGCTCCTTAAGATGTGATACCACCTATCTAGAAATTAATTTTTTACTGATTTTTTTAAGTTGTAGGGATAGAAACGTCCCATGTCAATAAAAGTGTTACACAAGTCGGTCTAGACAATTATAAATATAAAACCTTTAACCCCACCTAAAGCGAGCAAAGCTAAAAGAAGAAGAAAAATACACCTAACATGTATGTATGACTCACAATTTCTATGTATTTATGTACATCTCCAAAAAAAAAAAAAAAAAAAAAAAAAAAAAAAAGGTGTGAAAAAGAAGGAAACCGGAGAGGAACTTAGTCAACCTTCGTTTGCAAATTCAGCCATTTGATTTCTTCATTGCATTTAAAAAGGACGGCCAGTGTGGAGCTGGACCAACAATTTTTTAACAAGTATATATAACACACACAATCCCTCACACAAATTTGTAAGATTTTTTTTGTTCAAAGGCAAAAGCTTTGGGACAATTTGAAAAAGCAAGTGGAAAAGAAAACAACCCATCTTTCTATTTCCCCCATTTCTTTCTTTGGAAGAAGATCATTAGAAGATCAAGCCTTTTTCCTTTCTTAATTTGTCCTCTTTCTTGCCTATAAAAACCAAAGGGATTTGGTGTTTTTCATTTCATGAGGGTGAGAAAAAACACCTAATTAGAGCAAATTGAGGAAGATTTTAGATTCAGCAAAATGGCTGTTCCATTATCATCTTGGCCATGGGATAACTTTGGCATGTTCAAGGTATATTTTTAGAGATTAAAATTTGATGATGTTAAGAATTTTTTTTTTTTTTTTTATAAATTTCTTAACTAATTTGCATGTTTTGTGCAGTATTTTCTATATGGACCATTTCTTGCAAATGGGTTATACTCATTATATGAAGAGGGGAACATCATAAACAATTGGTGCCTCCATATTATTTTGATTTCTATACTCAGAGTTGGAGTTCATGTGGCTTGGAGCAGTTACAGCAGCATGCTTTTCTTGACAAGAAACAGAAGGATTCTTCAACAAGGGATTGATTTCAAACAGATAGATATGGAATGGGATTGGTAAAAAATTTCAAATTAAAATTCACTTTTTTTTTTTTTTTTTTTTTTAAATTAATTCTATCTGGGGTTGGGGAAAAATACTTAAAGATTGAACCTTTTTTCCAGGGATAATTTCTTGTTGCTTCAAGCTCTAATGGCTTCCATCATGGTTTACTTTTACCCTTGGCTTGGAAATTTACCTCTATGGAACACAAAGGGGTTAATTGTAATTCTGATACTCCATGTGGGAATTGCAGAGCCTTTGTTTTACATGTTGCATAGATTCTTTCACACTCATTATTTTTTCACAAATTACCATTCTCTCCACCATTCTTCTCCAGTTCCACAATCCTTCACAGGTAAATTTACTTAAAAACTAAAAATCCCATTTGGGGTTTTCTTTTTGTTGTGTTAAATCTCTGAAATTTCTGTTTTTTTTTTCCAATAAAGCTGGAAATGGGACAGTTTTGGAACATCTTGCTCTGAGTGTGGTAATTGGAGTGCCAATTGTTGGAACAAGTCTTCTTGGGTTTGGATCAACGGCTGTGATCTTCAGCTATGTTTTGGTATTTGACTTTCTCAGATGCTTGGGGCTTTGTAATGTTGAAATTGTCCCACATCGGCTGTTTGAAGCAATTCCTTTTTTTAAATATCTTCTCTACACTCCAACGTAAGTACTGATTGATTTTGTCTTTATTTTTTTGTTATAATTAGATGAGATTGAAGAAAAAAAATTAAGGGTTAAGAACTGTCGCATTCAAGTAATAAAACTTGTCGATCAAATTAAAAGCCTCTCTTAGATTTTTGACACATTTGCCTCTTTTTATTGCATAAATCACTTTCATCATAAATGTTGCAAGGTTAAACCCAATATAAAGTAGATTAAAACAAAAAAGAATATTTTTTTTTTCTTCCTGGTTTTACAATTGGTCAAAGCTTTATGAACAATTGGTGTTGGGGCACTTTTTTAGGTACCATACCCTTCACCACACAGAGAAGGGGGCCAATTTCTGCCTCTTTATGCCTCTATTTGATGCCATTGGAAACACTCTTCATAAGAACTCATGGGAATTACATAAGGAGATAAGCTCAAATGCAGGTCGGTTTTCGAAATTCCCATTTGTTTTCAATCTATATTTCTGAATAATAATTGCCTAGGCTATGTAGGTTGTTGTGCTTTTCAAATGCGCGTTTTTGTTGTCAGTAAGAACATAGCTCAACTGTTACATAATGTATGCGTAGGACCAAAAGGTTATGTATTTGAATTTTACCACCGATTATTGTTGATGATATTTTATCCCTAACAGTTGAACTAAAAAAAACACATTTTTGTTTCACGTAACTTTCTTAGCGAAGACCCAACTAGGATTGAATGGGTGGTTACAACCTCTCATTAAGTGCTGAAGCTCATAAAGCTACAGCTCTCAAGTTAGCGCCTTTAAAAAGCTTCTTACATTGCAGATTTAGGAGGAAAAAGCATTTATGATGAAAGCAAAAATAACGATCATATGTACGAAAAATTCTAGTGGTATCATCTACCATGTACAATTTAGTAACTAAGATGTTATAGGTTCAATCTTCTCACCTTCAAATACTACTTTAACTTACTCGAGTGCACCGACTTTCTCATAAATAAATCTCACCAAAACATTATTGAAGCTTGGCAGGGGAATTGAATATATGTCAATAAAAGTATGATTTTTTGGAGTAAACTACAAACTTAGTAGATGCATTTTTTGAAATGTGGTTGCTGATGATAGGCTTAATTACAAAATTAAATGCAGGAAAAAATGGGAAGGTGCCTGATTTTGTATTTCTAGCCCATGTGGTGGATATAAGTTCAGCAATGCATTCGCCATTCGTGTCGAGATTCTTCGCATCACGTCCCTTTGTTACAAAGTTGTTCTTGATTCCACCATGGCCCATAACCTTCATAGTGATGCTTGCCATGTGGGCTCGCTCAAAAATCTTCCTTTACAGTTTCTACAATCTTAGGAACTACCTTCATCAGACATGGGTTGTTCCAAGATTCGGATTTCAGGTAAATTCTTTAACTAATCTCCAAGTTTACTCTTTTAATCTCTCTGTTAATTGGGTTTTTTAATTCAAGATTTTACTTTCATTTTGAGCAGTATTTCTTGCCATTTGCAAGAGAAGGCATCAACAATCTCATAGAAGATGCAATTTTAAGAGCTGACAAGTTAGGAGTTAAGGTCATCAGCCTTGCTGCACTAAATAAGGTAGGCCTCTAGCCTTTATTTCTTTTGTCAAAAAGTTTAATTTAACACTTGATGATCTCTGAATAGGGTTGGTGAATGAATTTAATGTGTTTCAGTGGGTTTAATCTTCAAACCATGTGAGGACATGAATCATGTTCTTTCATTTAAGACTGCTTTTGGCTGAATTATTTGCCACTTATGTAACTTATTATATCCTACATTACAATACTTTCCCAAAGTTCACATTTTTGTATAATGGACAAAGAAATTACTCACTCATACCTTAAAGATTAAATTTTTGACAAGATCCAAGTTGGATGGGGAACAAGCAATCATTGTTTCTTCTTAGTTTATGTCAAAACTGAATGCATATATAAAAAATTCGTAGCTTTGTATAGTGAAACTGTTGAATTATGTTACATCACTGATCAACCCAAAAGGTTAAACCGATTGAGGTATATTTAATTATATCGACTAACATAAACAAAAAGGAATATGGATTTTGTCTGAAATAGTTTATTTGTGGTTTTTATGGGATAGAATGAAGCTCTGAATGGTGGTGGGACACTTTTCGTAGAGAAGCATCCAAACCTTAGGGTAAGAGTTGTACATGGGAATACCCTAACGGCTGCTGTTATTCTCAATGAAATTCCAAAGGATGTAAAAGAAGTGTTCTTAACTGGTGCAACTTCCAAACTCGGAAGAGCCATCGCTCTCTACCTTTGTCGAAGAAAAGTTCGAGTTCTTGTAAGTCTCTTTTTCTCCTCTTATTGTTCTTATTGCGACGTATTATCAGCTCAACTATGTCGATATAGATTAATCAATGTCGTTGTATTCTTACATTATTACTATTGGAAATCTACATCGACTTGATGAGAGAAAATTCATGGGTTCACAAGTAATGGATAATATCTCCATTAGTCTCAACTCTCAAGCCTTTTGGTGAAACCAAAAACTAAGAAGTGGACACTACCATACCTATGAGAGATTGTTGTCCACAACAATTACTATTTTTGAGAAAAGCTCAAATCTTTTTTTGTTGGTCCTCAAAATAAGGGCCTAATAAATCATAGGTAGATTAGAGGTTAAGCGTTCAATCCATGATGATCGTCTATCTAGATTTGATTTCTTATAAGCTACTTTGACAACCAAATATAGTAAGATCAGGCAATGGTAGTAGAGGTTTTAACTTATAAGTTTAATTCATGGTCAACCAAATGTAGTAAGATTAAGTTGTGGTGGTTAAAAGTTATGAGTTCAATCCATAATCAACCAAATGCAGTTAGCTCAGGCAGGTGGTTAGAGATTATGTGTTCATCTATGGTAAGACGTTAGTTAAAAATATAGCACTACTAAAGTTAAAATTTTAAGCTGATAAATTTGGATAAAGTTGGTGCCTTTAATGTTGAGATGCAAACAAGTTAATGCCTTTTGGATGAAACAAAAAACAAAGTTATGCGGGTGTATGTCCAAAGTGGACAATATCATACTAATGTAGAGATCTGGGTTGAGTTGTTGTAGATGCTTACACTTTCAACGGAAAGATTTGAGAAAATACAGAAGGAAGCACCTGCGGATTGTCAAAACTACTTGGTTCAGGTCACCAAATACCAAGCTGCCCGCAATTGCAAGGTACCTAACTAACACACAAGTTGAAAGCCATTTAAAAGCTACAACTTGTGCTAATTCAAATGGTTGCCTTCAAAACTTTATTATATATAAGCTAATTTCTATCAATCAAAGTGACATAATAATGTGACAATTCGAAAAGCCAGAGCTGCAAGTCGTTTTTTTCCACGGATTACTGATGTTGATATGTATGTTGTCAAACTCAAACAGACTTGGATTGTTGGCAAATGGATAACTCCAAGAGAACAGAGTTGGGCCCCAAGTGGAACTCACTTTCACCAATTTGTAGTCCCTCCCATCTTGGCTTTTAGAAGAAACTGCACCTACGGCGACCTCGCCGCCATGCACTTGCCCGACGATGTTCAAGGCCTTGGCAACTGCGAGGTATCGATCTATAACTGTAGGTTATGATACCAATAGGGGTGTTCATACATTCTTTGAAAATCGATTAGATCGACTGAATCCGACTGAAAAGAGGGCAGTCGGTTGGTTAGAAAAATTTTATTGGTTAAGTTCGTCGGTTCAATTAACCGACTTTATAGAATATTAATATTTTTCATATAATTAATTAGATTTCTTGTTAAATTATCACAAAATTAGCTTAAATTTAAATATGTTTCAAAAAATTATTCAAAGACAACTAACCTAACCAACTTAAGCGATCGGTTGGTTCGGTGTCATTTTTAAGCAAATGGATAGGGTTGGTTCGGTATCAATTCTCACTAAAACCGACACCAGCCGATCGATGAACATCCCTAGATACCATATTAAATGACAATTCAACTCATATTCTTAACGAAGGTGTTTGTGTTTTTGTTTGAACAGTATACGATGAGCCGAGGAGTGGTGCACGCGTGTCACGCGGGCGGCGTGGTGCACCATTTGGAAGGATGGACTCACCACGAGGTTGGGGCTTTGGACGTGGACAGAATCGACCTAGTTTGGGAGGCCGCTCTAAAGCATGGCCTAAAACCAGTCTCATCTAAATAAAAATCTTACCATTTGTTCGTTTTATTGCAATCAAAAAAAGAAATTACAAATATGATATGGTATATGTGAACTCGAACCAATGGATTGTTGCATTTCCATATTGCAAAGCCATTTTTTGTTCTTTGCATCCAATTACTATTATTTGTATGCTGTCAGCAAAATTAATTGTGTGTATGTTCTCATTATAGTTTATAGTTTAGTTGGTTAATTTCCTAATCAGGGTATTTAAATAAATTAAAGCACTACCAATTGAAGGCTTAGAGCTGAACACCTGTATACTTGTAATTTGGATTTCAGTGTTTGTAATCAATCAAGATGCGGGCTTCAACATCTTTTGAAGCTCCATTTTACTGTTTTCATTCTCAATTGGTTTATAGTGTTCGCGAGTCGCCATCGAATAAATCGTTTGATATTATTTTTTGTTTCATCCAAAATACTTCATACTAATGGTAGAAAGTTTTAAATTTGATATGTGTGAACTTTCCTTTATCTAACCAACGTTAGACAATTTGTTTTGAATCTTATATTATCATTAAAGTATTATAGAATCTAAAAACTTAAACTTATCGGTTAGAATAAATTTAACTATATGAATATTTAGACATTTCTTTCCCTTGTGACTATTGAGCTTAGGTCAATTACCAGAGTAAAAGTTCCAATATAAGACTTTTTGCTCTTATAATCTGATAAATCACTAACTAATCAAAAGACTAACTATATCAATAATCATAACATAGTTAGCTGAACAAAAAAGTGTCAATTAAACTTTTTAGGTTCAAAATATTAGATTTATTTAGTCTATAAAAATCAAGAGATAAGATTGGATCTCATAATAAAAATGGTTTTAAAAAAATCTACAATTATTAAGGAGGGGGAGATTCCAATTATGATCTCTTAGGTCCCGTTTGATAATCATTTTATTTTTTGTTTTTGAAATTTAAGCCTATTCTCACTCAAATTTCCTACAATGGGTTCCACCCTCCCTACTATATATCCATCATTCATTAAGAAAGTAAGAGAATACTAACTAACTTTTAAAAACAAAAACAAAAACAAAAACAAAAACAAATTTTTGAAAGTTATTTTTTTTTTTTGGTTTTAGAAGTTGGTTAGAGTTTTCCTACTTTCTTAAAGAAAGATGGATATATTGTAGGTATGGTGGAATACATTGTAACAAATTTGAGTAAAAATAAGCTTAAATTTCAAAAACCAAAAACAAAAAACCAAATGGTTATCAAACGAGGCGTTAGTTATTAGATATACATTTATCTCACCAAACTATGGTCATATAATAATAATAATAATGTTAGAGCTTTAAGGAAATTTTAAATAAACTTTTAGCTTTTCATTAATAAGATTCTACCACCAAGATGTGTGTGATATGTTTTTAAAAAGTGTGGTATGTTTATTAGACTGACAAAATCTAATGGTTTACATGGTTTGGTTCTAGAGAGTAAACTAACTAAATAAAATAAAAGCAAGCATACCAATTTTGTTATGGAGTAAACGGGTGAAATACATATGACATAATATATATACACTTTTATTTTATATAATTGGCTTACTCTCTTATATCATTTATTATTATTATTATTATTATTATTATTATTATTATTTTTTAAGAAATATATTTTTTAGTACAAAGTGGAAGAGATGACCAACAAACCCTTGTAGAGTGGAGTATTACTCTCAAATAATATGAGAGTTAAATACCGATTTTCAGGATCATGTCAACATTTAAGTAACAATAATGTTAATGGTCGGAAGTAATGAGAATCAAGATGGCTAAAATGAGTTTAACTTAACTTAATGCTAATCACATATACTCTTAATCAAGAAATTGCAGGTTCCAATTTAAGATGTCAATCATTAATTATAATTATAATAATAAAATTTAGAAAACTAAATAAAGAAACGGTGAAGTTGAGTAACCGAAATCAAAATGTGTAATTCAAAAATATCCTCAGCCTACTCCCTGATTTGTTATGTACGAGGACAGCCCAATGAGGCCCAAATAGACAACCTAAAAGGTGGGCCTCTCAGCCTACTCCCTGGTTTGTTATCGACCAAGACAGCCCATCAGGCCCAAACTAACTATGGATTTTATCGATTCACGGGATAGAACCTGTGACGTTGGCGAGAAGTTTTATCTACTTTTAAAAAATAAAATTTCTCAATTTTATTGATTTTAACTTTAAATAAAAAAAAATTCCTAGAAATATTTCATCAAATATATCTATTTCCAATAATGTTATTGATTGAGATTTATGTTATTATTTGGAGAATTGTTGATCTTTTTATAGACTATATTTGTAATTTTATTTTTTTTATTTGTAATTTTTTGTTTTTTACTTTTTGAGTTCTATAATAATGGGGAGGAATAGACTTATGGCATCTTAGACATTGGCTATATTTGTAATTTTGTTTAAAATTGATATATTTGCAATTAAGTTGAATTTTTGTTTTTGTTTCCTATGCAAAAGACTCCAATATTATTTAGTTACAAAACAAGGATATATTTTAAAGAAAAAAAATTTGGATATTAGTTATTAGCTATATAAACTTAATACTATTTATTTTGTGGGTTTAGGTTTTTTTGTTTTTTGAAAGCGGGATTATGGTTTTTATTAGTCCTATTTGATTCATTCAAATTACAATAATTTAATACGAATAATTATATATTTTTTATTTAGGCTAAATAATAAATTCGAAAAAAATAAATAACAAGCATGGACATGATTTGTTGAAACATTTCATTTCAATAATATTATGAAGTAGTAGATATTGAAAATAAAAAATAAAAAATAAAAATAAATAATGAAAGGCCGCACATTTGATATAATTTAATTTTCTCGCTAAAAGTAGCAAAATTTGAGTGACATAACAGATAATCCGGAAATAAAAAAGTTATTGGTTGAAATTCTGACTTGTCCAATTAAAAAATAAAATATTAAAAACTTTCCATAAATTCTTTCTTGTTAAGAATGAATTATATTTCCACGTCTTCCAACACCTAAATCAATGTGTACACGTGTGCCGTTCAAATTTTGGACATTATCCCCCAATATTATTTTTAGTATATATTGAAAGAAAATGGGTAAATACCAATTCTTAGATTCGAATATGTGACGCTGATATTGAACTGATTTACAACCAAACGATAAAATTATTGCGTCCTTAATTTGATCTCCAATTACATAATTGGAATAAAGTATTTACAAATTTGATAACTCATTTAGATACGAAAACACAATAATACATCATTTTATCCAATGATCTTCAATCATTAGTAAAATAGTTAATATTTGTTGTTAGAAATTCATCTAAATCTAGACAAAATTTTGAGTGTGAACTAATTGATCCAAATATGAGAATTAAAGAAGAAAATGAGACGCAAAAGAATTAATACATTAATTTATAGTGGTTCGAAAACTAATCCTCCCTCCATTATTCAGATTTTAGAGATATAACTTTCATTCACTATTACCGCCCAAGAAACTTGAAGGGGCTTACAAAACGATGGAGGATTCAGTCTCAAGTTTTAATTCAACCCAAATTAGCCTTACTCACACAAATGCCAAGAGAAAACTTAAGTCCAAATTAACCATATATTAGTAAGATATGATTCATATTTTATAATATTAATACAACTATCATAGCTAATATAACTTTAAATATAAGAAATTTGTTATGTATACCAATTTTAGGGCTCTCTATTATAAATATAGCATATTTTTATCAAAAATTTATTTATACCAAAATTTTAAATGATTGAACTCAATCGAACTCAATCAATAACTAGTGATTGAACTCAATCAGTTTGTTAAGTGATTGAGCTCAACTGACTGAGTTCAATCACTAGTTATTGATTGAGTTCGATTGAGTTCAACCACTCAGAATTTTAGTATGTGCAATTATTTTCAATTTTGTGCTATAAATACAATTTTTTAACCCATTTTTGTTATACATGAAAAATCCCCTTAAATATATGAAATTAATTTACTACATTGAACCCTTTTATGGTCGATAAATTTGGCGGTCATATTTATGTTATTGTTATCCATCACAATAAGCCATGAAAAAGCACAAACACAAAAGCATTGAAAAGGTGACATGTCCTTCGTTACACACCACACAATGGCCCTCCTTTATTTAGATCATGTCCTCCTTATGTTAGGTTGCAAAAATTGTAGAATAATTTCTTAGCATTACGACAAACACTATCATTACTCGTGACAAGAATAATAATATCACACAAAGTCACAAATAAGCTTAGTAATCTTATCATGACATGATAATAATAACAATAATTCTATATGAATCTTACTTATATTATGTTTACAATGTAAGAGAAAAAAAATATGTTTAATGATGGTAGTAGTTACACAAGTATATATATAAATAATCCTCTAGTAACATGCAATGTCATGACATAAAGAAGACATAGATTGTTAAAGGAAAAGAGTTTTTAGTGTAAAGGTATATAGTATGGTATCTATAAAAGCAAAACTACTACTTTTGACTTGTGTGTGGGTGTTGAATTGTGGTTCTAATTAAAATCTAATTACCCCCACCTTCCTCAATTCACATGGCATCCATTCAATGCTCTCTTTGGCAAACAAAAAAGCCAAGGCATATTCAATTGCAAAGTATACCCTCATGATCATGGGACCTATCTTTGGCTCTTATCTCATTCACTATATTCATATATATACACTAATTCCATCCATGCTCATAAGCTAACACCAAAATTTAGTTTCTATAGAATTCAAATTCAATAGAACATTAGATTGAAATTCAACATGGGTAAAACCCGGTTCACTTTTCTTATAAGTCATTACTACGTTGACTTTTCATCCAACATTCTAATGAATTTTTTACTTTAATTGGTCAAAGAGGGGTATGAGGTGCATAAAATGATCGGTTTAATTCATAGTGGTCATCTACCAAAAGATTAATTTCCTACGAATTTTCTTGTCATCCAAATATTATAAGGTCAGACGGTATGTCTCGTGAAATTAGTCGAGATACGCGAAAGTTCGCCAAACAATCACGAATATCAATAAATAAACACCCTATTTTGGGGTTAAAGAATTCAAACATACGATTTAAATCGAAAGATGGAGGTCAATGCAACATAGATTCATGAAAATCAATGAAACCCCAAGTTGATATTTTAAATTTGAAAACAAAAGAAAGATAGTAGAATAAAAGGGTAGGGTAGATGAAATAAAAGGGATTTTAGTGTGGTGGAAAGTGGAGTAGAATTTTAGAAGTGTATAGTGGTAGTGTTGTAGGGTTACACATAAATCCACAAACACAAACCCTTTGAACTTGAAGGGTCCCATCCCATGGCCTCCATGTGTGCACATGCTAAGAATATTTTCAATTTTTGGATCCTACCTTAATTACTTATTTCCTTCTACCTAATTACTTATTTCCTTTTCTCAAAAAAAAAAAAAAAAAAAAACTTATTTCCTTGTGATGGGTTAAAAGATTTTTAGAATAGTTCTCTTGTTTATGTCTGAGTCATCAGAAAAAGAATATATTTTTTTTTAGTACAAATTGAGGAGAAAATAGAAAATCAATTTTCTTTATAAAATTTATATTTCTTTTTCATAATCACTATTTATTTTCTCATCATTATTATTTTCAATTCATTTCATCTTCTCATAATCTCATTCCACACCTATATATAACCATATATTTTATACTCATTAGTTTTAGTTCCACAAAATTATTTTTTGCATTTCAAATACAAATATTTTATTTTTTACACTTTAAATACAAATAATTATTTTTTCGGATAATAAATATAGTCCAACCAATTTTTATTTTGCCAACTCGGAGCAATTCAAACTTGAATGAATGAGGAAACAATTACAAATATCTTCTTTTTTATGGTTCAACAAAGACTATCTATCTGAAATTTATCTACAAATTGAGTTTATTGCCTCTGCTTTGGTTGAGTATCGTAAGAGTAGTTGTTTAGCTTCAATTTAGACAATGCTTTTATCTCAATGGAAACGTCAAAGATTCCTAAAGAAACATTTAACTAAATTACCGAATGAGTCAGTGGCGCAATGGTTTTATTGTTTAGTTATAATTCAGTTCAACATCAATGTCACATGTTCGATCTCGAAAATCGGTATTTGTTCTCCCTCTTCGATATATACTCAAAAAAAAAATCAACTCATTTCGGGTACTTAATTGCCTATATAATGTTGATTTTTTAAAAAAATAAAAATAAAAATAAAATTGTAGGAGCCACTTAATCAAGTACATGGGTCAAAGGTTAATAAAACAATAATGAAAATGTACATTAAGATATTAATACATGAGATGAAATTATTAAAGTTAATAATAGTATACTCGATAACAGATAATGCATGAGAGGAAGTGATTTAAATTAATGCATAGCAGTACTCAATAACATGTGTGTTTGATTAATGAATTATACTATTTAATCAATTATCATCATTTTTTAAAATTTATCAACACTTAGAAGTAGAGAGATTCAAATTGTTACTAAGTTATACACAAATATCACTTGAATTACTGTTTATTTTGACATCAATTACCATAGTTAACTAAAGACTAATAATCTTTTTTTCTGGAAAAGAACAAAAAAATTAAAGACTGATCAGATTTAACTAATTAGGACTAAAATAATAAATGATTCAACAAACAAACAAACACCCCTCTAATAAATTTCCAAACTGAGTTTTTAAAATTCAAATGTCTTATATAACATTGATTTTTCAGTTTGGAATTTTAAAGGTATGCAAATTTCAATTGTCTAGAACTCAAATTGAAAGATAATAAATAAATCTATTTGAGACTTCTAAAATTCAAGATAAAATAATTGAATACATTGTAAAATTCTCAATAATAATTTTTCTTCTTTTTTTTTCCTCTCGGTTTTGAGAAAATCAAATTAATCATGATTATTGGAAGGGAACAATAATAATAATAATAATAATAACAATAATAATAATAATAAAAAAGGCCATTTACATAAATTGTTAATTGTTTTGGGAAGGACACAAAAATTAATTTTATGAAAAATGTTTCATACGACCTCGGTTCATTATTTGCTAAAAAGTTGAGATTTAGAATAGTGTTGGTAAAATAAAATATAGAAAAATTACGTTTATAATTAGATTTAGTTTCAATTTATTTATTATTATTTTTTTTAGGAAAAGTTTCAATTTAACTTTTATGTTTTATAATTGAACATCTTTCTCAATATTTTAATAATTCTAACTTTCAGTCTTTTATATATTTTTTAAATTATTTAAAAAAAAATCAAATTCACATAAAAAAAATAAAATGATTATTTTATAAATGTATTAAAATTTAAAATGAATCTAATCATCATTTTAGTTAATATATTTAACAATTTTGTTATTTAATATACTTAAAAATTAATATTATTAAAATGTTAAAAATAAAAGTATTTAATTTTAAAATCTCAAAATAAAATTGAACTTAAAATAAAAAGCTATAAACTATGAAAGTATTTTTGTGAAATGATATGTCAATTCTAAGGAGAGGGGATATACTAAAAAGTTTCTGAAATTATGCATTTGAGTGTCAGAAATTGAGGCTTCGTGTACGATTACTGACACCAGCTCTATTAAAGTAGAGCCGCAAATCACGGGCTGCCATTACCTTCTTCTCCTTTTCCCTTTTTCTCGTAAAAAAATTAAACAATAAAATATATTCAATTGTTTCTTTAAAGTTATGATAGATGTGTTTGGACAAAGGTGCTGCTTGTTTGACATTTTCGAATAGGATTTGGTGGAAAGATTTATTAATTTCTTTTAAGAAAATCTATATTTATTATTTTAAAAATAAATTTTAATTTCTAATCATTCATTTATACTCAATTATTTTAATCATTCATTTTTAAGAATAATACTTACCTACCTATGTATGTGTAGAGTGACTATACTTGTTTTTCAATGTAGAACAATTATTTGCCACATATTTATTTAATTTTTTAATATTTTATTAATTTTATCTTTCAATGTGTAGTAAATAGTTGTGTCACATGGACCACAAGTATACTCACCCTAATCATTCGTTTCAAATCAATCAAAATAATTTATTTTTAATCATTAATTTTTAATAACTTCTTTTAACTACTTAAAATAACTACTAGTTTTAAATCTACATCCAAACGAAGTTTTTTACTCCAACATCTGATCTACGTAAAAATTACATCCAAACGAATTTTTTTATTACAACTTTCAATTTTTAACTATTCAAAATAATTCTTTAATGCAATTTTTTAAGCTAAATCCAACTTAAAAATGAGAAATGATAGTTTTGACTTATGAGAAGTTTTGGGTGGTTAGAAAGAATTAGAAAAAAGGAGTTGGTTAATATAAAGGGGATAGTGAGAAATTATGAACGAAGTAAACATGATACTATAATTAGAGAATTTATGAAAGTTTTGAAGAAAGATTTATAGAGGTTAAATTTTTGGAGGTTTTTAATGAAACTTATATTTTTCATTAATATGGTCTATTTAGAAAATCAAATACGTTTTTCACTTTGTATGTTATAAGAAATGTTTGTGAGAGATGAGTTGTATTTCTCTAAGTTTATAAGAAATGTTTATGAAATGTGAGTTTCACTTCTCTACAATTTATGAGAATTGAGTTTCACTTCATTTAAATTTATGTTTCTTTTAAGTTAATTTTGATGAAAAGTTAAACTAATGTTTAAATGGAGACATACATTGGTCTTCCCTCTACCTATAAATAAGAGCACATTTATCCATCTCAAATGTGTGAAAATAAAAAAGAAAGAAGCATTAAGATAGCTTGAAAAACACATTCAAGCTTATAGGTAAGGAGAGAGAAACCAATTTATTCTATTGAAGCAATTGTGAGAAAGCTTCAATATCAACATTCATTCCTTGTGTTGAATCAAAAAGATTATTCAATCACAATGTCAGGAGGTATACTTTAATCATAATAAGATTCAATTACATTTTGTAACAATCATGTTATTCAAGATCTTAGGATTTATGTTATGCATTAAATATCTAACATTTATACGAACTTTTTAAAGTTATTCCATCCAAATCTAAAATAAAGTTTATTGTTGAATAAGTTGTCATAAATCTTTTATCCAAACACATCAAATAATTGAGAGACACTCATGCACTTTTTTAAATAAAGAAAAAATTCATGCATCTTATGAATGTTTATTGCTTTTTTTTTTTTAGAAACATCTTATGCATGTATCTAAAGATGTATTATTAAAATAATATTTGGTATATGAAGAAAAATCAATTATAATTTTGGATTATTCATTTTTTAACCTTGAATTATTCTTCTTAATTTGACTTTATAGAGTTCAAAATCTTATTGTGCATAATGCATGTATCTATATTGAAACAAAATATATGTACAAGAATCTTAAGGAGCGGCCTCAAAATCATTAATTAAGTTCAAAGCCAACCGTTTTATAAATACTATATAGGCATTGGATACCACTCATCCTCCATATATTATAATATTTTAAAATTGAATTACTTCATACATAAATTTACGAATGAATATATATTTATTTTTTACAAATTCAAACAAACCATGTATATATGACACATGACCTAATGATTTGTATATCTTTTTATCTCCTTTTTCAATTGTCATCGAATTGTTTTCTCATAAGTGTAAAATTCATATGACAGCTGTTTATAAATAAATTTTTTAAAGTCTAACATTATTTTAGCAACAAAAATGACTGTATTCTTCCCAAATACAACTCATGATGATATTTAATCATTCATAGTTAAATTGATACCTCAAATTAATTACTTCCAATACTCACCTTTGACATTAAAAGTATTGGCTGAATTAAACACTACTATAAAACTGGAATTTGATGATTTTAAAAAAATATCATATATTCATTTATGATACTTAATTGATCTAGGCTTAGAATTTGAACTATAATTGAGGAGTTTTAGAGATAAATGAATAATCGTATTAATGACTGAGGTACATGACCCATCAAAATTAAAAGAGATAGAGAGAAGAATCTAGTAAAGACCTTTCTTTATCTCGGGAAAACCAAAAGTTCACCCTACTAATATATCTTTTATCAACAAGTTATTTCTTAATTCAAGCAGAAGGGAGATACATCAACTCTAACGGTAGAAAGTAATCCTTCTAAAAAAACGCTATAATGTAAACCTAACATTAACATGAAAAAGAAAATTGCGAGTTTTAAAATTATCAGGATCTAAATATATGCACTTTATTGGAATATAATATATATATTTGGACTCTGAATATTATGAAAACTGAACAACAATCATTAATAAAAAAGAAAAAGAAAATGTGAGACAAGAAAATAGAATTTACGTGGTTTATAAATGATGTACTATTAGCTACATCCACAAACAAAGAAAATAACGATTTTATTAAAATAAATATGAAATATATAATACAATCAAGTGACATTAGAATTCTAAGAAAGTTTATACAGTGCACACTCGTGAATGAGATCCCCACTCGCTGACCAGGCAGCTAGACCAATAACTAAGTAACCGTAAGATATCACACAATTCAAGACATATCTCAATACTCATAATTGTAAAAAAAAAAAATATCAAACTATAAATAATTTCTTTAGGTTATTTCACGATTATGTTTTTGTATTCTAACGATTCTTTCTCATTCGGTTGTGATCTTGATTTATTCAAATAATGGATCATAAATATCTGAATGGTAGGGTTTGGTTGAGGAGGGAGTGAAAGAATCGGCAAGCACGTGGATATGTTGTGTATGATTTAAGAGTGTAAAGAGAAGTGACCCACATAAGAATTGGATATAGAGAGAGATAAATGTTGTGAAATGAAACCAAACAATCGATAATCGAAGATAAATAAACGTAAAAGAAAAGAGAAGAAAAACACACAGATTTACGTGGTTCACCAACGTTGTGTTGGCTAGTCCACGGGCGGAGAGGGAGAACCAGTTTTATTCAGAGATGCGAATTACAGAGACAAATGTCATAAAAACGGCTAGGGTTTTAATTAAGCTTATATATGCGCTCTAATTAAAACCTATTACATAATGCATAATTACATCATAGGATAAAAGACTATTCATCCTAGGATAAAAGACCCGTTCAAGATAATGCAACAATAAATGCAAAAGAATGGAAATTAAACATAAAAGGGAGGTTGATTTTGAAATGAGAAATTTTTATTTTGTTGGAGGGTAAGTAAAGTAAATATAAATTATAATGAAATAGAGAAAAAAGGCAAATGCTTTTAAAACATCCATGTGGAGTCCATGTGGAAGGATCACATTTCCTCCCTTTCCCTATACCCTACAATCTCTCTTCTCGTAGGACCCATTGCCCTATTTGCATGTTTTCCGGATCCTGCCAAACCAAACACCACTCTTTGTTTTCTCTCTCTCTATAAGGGTGTCACATTTTTCATATATATGTTATCCAATAATATTTTTCATATTTATGTATTTTGGACGAGTTTGAGTTGACTTGCTTCGATTTGCTTAGTGCCGGGCCTCTCTCTTAATGTCAAAGATTATGTATTAATTATGTGACTCAAAAATTAATCTTCTCATACAATGTGTTTGTTGAATTGAATAGCTCCTTTAATTTGCTTACTTTATATAGACTAAAAAACTCATACAGGTACCAAATGTATTGGTAACACGATTAATTATCTTATTTGATGTTAAATCATTTAGAGCCTGTTTGATAACCATTTCGTTTTTCGTTTTTTGTTTCTAGTTTTTGATTTTTGATTTTTGATTTTTTGTTTTGAAAAATAAAAACAATATACGTTTGATAACTCATTTTAGTTTTCTGTTTTTAAAAACTAAAAATTAAAAAACATGTTTGATAACTGTTTTTTGTTTTTAGATTTCACATTTCACTTGGCTTTTTTTAGTTTTTTACTATTTATTCTTGATTCTTTAATACTTTTTTAAAAACAAAAATAAAACCTTATTTTTAAAAGCTACTTTTTTTAGATTTTATAATTCTTTTAATATTTTAAAAATATTTTTAAAACTTTAAAAACAAAATCTAAAATTGGTTATCAAACGAACCTGTTTTTAAAATATTAAAAACAAAAACAAAAAACCAAAAACGAAATGGTTATCAAAAGGGACTTTAAATTTCACGATTAGAAATTCAACCATATAAATTAATTTAACTCTCATATTATTTGAGAGTAAGTAGTGTCATCTGTATAAATATTATTGGTCACTCTTCCCCAAACATGTGAGTGTGTGTGGGTTCTTGTTTCATTTGAATTGATTAGCGACTGATTTGATCTTTTGGAAGGTCGGTTTTACTATAATTAACCGTGGATAAAAGCTTTCTAGTAAAAAAAACTTGAAAATAAAGGGTGTGTAATTGTATGATCGATAAAAGTAACAAAGGTCATAATGTGGTGATGATATTTTCTTATATCATGCCACTGTTTAAATGTTAAGGATTTAATTTTTCCTTTTTATATCCTTATCGGTTCGAGTTAGCTTATGCATATTACATATTATTTAATTCTATAATATTTAGATGTTAATGAATTAAATTTGTAGAAAATTAATCCTTGGTAGGTACCATCATAGACTGAATCGATCACCTTAAACATTATAAAACATTCTTTGACTACTAAGTCACTTTATGATGATTTATTTAAAAATATAATTTTAAGACACGCTAATCTCTTTTGATATGTGATTGATCGTTTTTTTATTTGAAAAAATAATTTAACCTATTATGTTAATCAAATTAGTTAAAATGATAAGATGAATTTTACATATAATTATAGGAATAAGTACAAATTATCATTTTAAAAAAGAGGAACTTACCAAATTAATCAACTCTAATAAATAATTATAAATACAATCGCTTTTTAAACAAAATAAGAAAATATAGTCATTGTTGAAATATTGTCGCATACTTTTTTATAATATTATATTAATAAATATTTATAATATTATATTAATAAATATTTATAATATTAAGACGAATAAATAACTATGAAAGTAAATACTATTAATTTACTTACATTTGTTATAATTATTTTATAAAAATAGTCCATTCAACACCATTTCCCTATATAAAATATATGGTTTCATGTACTCGAGAGGTAGTATAGTTGCTCGAAGTTTTAGATTATGAGGATTACTCTCCTTTCAAAATTCCAATAAAAGTAAATAATTTCATATCTTTGATAGATAAATTATCTTTAAAATATTATTATAATTGAAATAAGGATGTTAGAATTTGATATCGAATAACGAATTTATATAATTAAATTTTAAACAGCGAAAAAGTATAAGGGTGTGACTTATGTTACGAGGCAACCCGCCTGACTCTACAACATTTGAATACCATAAAAATTCATAGTAAATTAATTTTTAGGTAGGTAGCTACTATGAAATTTGAATTCATTACATTATACACTTCAAAACCCCATTTGACCAATTGAGTCACTCCAACCCATCACTCGGGGTGTGACTCACGAGTTACAAATATATTACAGCTTAGTTTCTTTTTCAAGAAAAAAAATCAAATATTACCATTTTGTTAAATTATTGATGTTTTTATGGTTGCCTCCAACTCCATATATTATATATATATATATATATATATATATATATATATATATATTTTTGGATAATGATGATTTGACAGCTTCGGTTTGTTATTCCCTCTCGTCATCCCAACTTCCAAACAGTGCCACAACAGCCTTCACTTTGACGATCAAGCTTAACGCTTAATCCCGCCACTTAAGCTTCCTTGTTTCTAGCTAATCATTCCCTTTCGGTTCCTTTCTATCACATTATTATCCCTTTAATTATTTCCATTTATCATAACTAAACCCTAAACTTATTCATTTCTTTTTGAAAAAAATTATTCAATGGGACTCAATGACTTTAATCTTCCTCCTTACATATTCTTAACCCTCTTCCTTCTAGTATGGATTTTGAACCGAAAACGACAATACAATAAAGTTTGCCATATTGCTCTATTGCTTTTGCTTGATCTAGACATTTAAAGTTGATACATTGATGTAAATTTTTATCTTTAATGTAGATATATATATATATATATCTTAAGGATTGGTTAGATATAGCATTTGGATATCTATGGTTTGTTAGATCTTTTGAAATTTGATCATTTATATGTATTTATACTTGTGGAAAGTTAATGGAAAGCATTAGTTTTAAGATCTTTCTCAAAATTTATCAATATATTCTAAAATAGTATAAACTTAGGTCATTTATTATTTCTTATCTCATTATCAATTAGTTTTAAGATGAAACTTTATATTATCTAATACTAAAAAATAAGTCGTTTTTTCAAATATTTCATACTGATGAATCTCATATTAAGAAAGTGGAAAGATTTTCTAACATTTACATGAATGCATTAAGTCCAATAAAAATGAAGTTAAAATCTGAATAAAGATTGGTGTACTTAAAGATGCACTATCTTAAAAGATATATCGATAATCTCACATTAAAAACATGAGGAGTAATATGGAACTAAATTAATTTCTAGGTAGATAGCCATCTGAATTGAACCAATCAACTTATACACCACAAGATACTCTTTGACCAATTGAGCTATTCCATGATAATTGTGATTCAAGTTTTTCAATTCTTACCATATTGAAAAAAATGATATGAAACTTCATATTATCTAATAATTACTTAATTAATCAAAGATATCTTATTGAATTTCCGTTAAAGAGATGAACTAGGCATCTTGTAAAAGTGAAGCTAGGTTAAGGGTTGACCTTAATAAATAGAGATTTTGAATTAACTATAAGTTGAAAAGGAAGAAAAGGACAAAAATCTACTTAGGGTGAAGATTGAAAATAACTAAATGAGATTAGAGTGAGAATATTGTAAGTGAAGGAAGAAGAAAAGGCATTAAAGGGGTTAATGAGAGTATTGAATGAGACTAATGGTGCCACCTCCCTTTAATTAATCACACTACTCTTTGTGTGTGTGTGTGTTTCTTTTTCTTTATTTCTTTAACCCCTTTTTTTGTTTTGTTTTGGTTTTTGTTTTTTAATACATTGCCTTAATTAGGGTTTGGTGGTGGGACATTAACTCCATGTGCTTGCATGTGCAATGGTCTCTCTCACAATGGCCCACCATTACCCTCCTTTAACCACATAAATTGGTTTTTGCACATTCTTCTATTTCCCTATAAACTCTCTTGGATCTCTAAATCTTTTGCTTCTGTCTTGCCCTAACTAAAATCACACATTTCTGAGGTATGTTCAATTTCTTTTGATTTTTGTTTACACAATTGCAATTTGTTTTATATCCAATTCAATCTTTAGTAACAATTGTTAATTTTGTAATGTTGCTATTTTATCAGAATAATGCGCAACCCCAATTCGTTAAAACGAGAATTCTTCAAAAAATGGATGATGGGTCTTAAAATATGCAAAATCTCCAACAAAAACATGACGGTCATCGAGCGAAAAAGGGCCATAAAATCATCAGCTGATATAGCCTTGGCTTCCTCCACAAACTGCGCCACGCGATGGAGTCGTGCCCTCGTCGTGGGCGCCACCCTCGACGATGGCAGCCGTCTTGTCGCCGATGGCTTACTCGGTCGAGCCGCTTTCGAGCGACTCAACCAAAGTACAAGTCGTAAAATCACAAGAACTACGTGGAGTAGTGGGAGGATTCTAAGAAGGAGCCGCCGCGTGCGGCGGATTGCGGCGGCGAGAAAGAAATGTAGCAAGCCGGCGGCGGAATGGATTGCTAAAAGGTTGGTGAAAAAAAGAACGCAATTGCTTCGAGGTTTGGTTCCGGGAGGGGAATTTATGGATGAAATTTCGTTGATTGAAGAAACCCTAGATTACGTTTTGGCTCTTCAAGCTCAAGTTGATGTAATGCGGTTTCTTGTAACTTCATACATGCCATCATCATCATCATCATGAATGCCCATAAAATATAATTATAATCAATATCTTTTCTTCTTTTTTTTTGGCCATCATTCATATGATGAATGGGATGGAGAAAGTTTAAGCCTTTTTATGAATTTTAATCTTGCACATATATGTAGCTAAGCTAAATTTGAAGTGAATTTTAGTGAATTTTATGTAGATAATATAAAATTAGACAAACATGAGTTTTGTTGGTTTAAAGTTTGAATATTTATTTCTGGCATTGCGTATATGAAGTGGATTTTCTAAATTGAGCATTTACTTGGTTGAGTGTGTAAAGAGTTTTACTCAAATTGAAAGGTGAAAAATTTAGTGTATTAATGGTTGTTGGAGAAAAGTGTGTCGAGAATTTGTCGAACATTATTTAATATTTGGAGGTTTGGTATAATGTTTTTTTTGTTGTTTAATGTTCACTTGTGATAGAGTGGGCATTGCTACTTCACTTGTTCTTGTGTATGTCGCCATTACGAGCCCACGTTCACATTTCTCTTTCTCTTTTTAGAATATCACAACGTTGAAATATTGGCTTTTTAATGTATAACTTAGTAAATAAGAGATTACATTCCCCTCGTTCGTGTGTATTTAAATTTGATTTAAAATTGGTTGTTTGCTTTTGAAGCTTTAGTTTGATGTACAGTTTCAATGTGGTTTCTTAATTTGTATTGTTTGAGTGATATTATGTGCTTGATTGCATTGTTTTGTTTTAGCTAAACAGCTCTATTTTTCTTTTGAGATTCAAAAATTTGTTACCATTGATAATTTTGCTTTTATTTATTTAAGTGAAGTTATAGTGACTTTGTAACCTCTTAATCATACTATCGATATGTTAGCTATTGTTTTTGTTGACTATGATATCGAGTAATTAAAATATGTGATATTGTGAATTCGTTTTGTTTTTCATTCCTTATTAATAAGTTCAAGAATCAAGTTTTGTTTTGATTTGATGAATTCTTTCCTATACTTTGTCTTTTTCCTTTATTAATAAAGTTCGAAAGAAAACTACTTTGATTTCTTAATGCTATTTACTTCGGAATGAACCTATGGATTGTGAACACATATGCTATGTCCTTTACCTTAATACAATCATTTAGTTAAAATGATAAGATTGATGAAGATTTAATGTTTTTGGAAGAAGATCTTAGGAATATTATTAATGCCTTTACTCTAGATGCTGACCTTTCAAATAAAGCTTTAAGGTCAATTAGGTCAACATGTAATGTCTATTTAGATGTGTTGTAGAAACGATTGTTCATATATAAGTCAAGCTAAGACACTTAGAAGAAAAATTATAAGAATTTTGGTACATACAAAATGTATTATGTCCTTTTCGACAACCTTGTCTAGGAAAGTGTATGTCAAAAAGTTGAACTTTAGAAAATGTAGAAAAAATCTTTTTGAAAATGTAGAAGAAATCTTTGGAAGATATAATCATAACCTTGTAGAAGCAAACGTATTCAATATATTCATATATGGTAAAGTTTAAAACATACCATCAATTGGGTATTTTGAAAACAAAAAGATGCGACCGAAAGAGTTAGTGGCACAATGGTTTCATTGTTTGGTTGTAAACCAGTTCAATACCAGCGTCACCAGTTCGAACCCGAGAAAAATCAATATTGTAATTTCCTACCCCAATTTATACTAAAAAAAAACAAGAATATGCGAATTAAAAGATATTATTGCTCAAATAACAGACGCTTTTGTTAAGTTATCACAATAAAAAAAAAAGTTTTATTCCCACCCAATATAGAATGAACACATTGACAAATTAATTTTATCTTTCAAAACAGGATATTTTTTTTTTTTTGGATACAATAATATTGGGGAGAAGATTCAAACTTATAACTTGATAGTTACTAGATCGTACAATAACTATGTTACTGTTGGTACCAAAACAAGATTTAGGACAAAGATATCGTGTGATATTAATTTGATCCGATTTTTTTTTTTTTTTTTTTTAATGGAAGGGTTAGATTAAGATAGCAAGATACGTTTGGGAAGGAATAATGCATGATGACAAAACAAATTAATAAATCCATGAATGTCGCTAATTATATTCATTATTGTATAAACTCTAGTGGGCCGACCTCTTGCCGCTCCAATTATATTTATCATTAATTTCAAATTTTATTCGGCTCCATTACTCTTATTTGCGAGTTGTCGTTCATTTTGCTTTTATTTTTTCAAATCTTTTCTGATATGAAATTATCATCCTTCTTTACAGGTGAGACTTGAAACGCTTTTGTTATGTTTCAGTTTTTTTCAACGGTATGAGTTCGAAAAAATATTATAAAAAATAGAGAAAATTGCACAAATTATCCTTAAACTAGAAAATTTGTGTTGTATACCAACTTTAGAGCTACCTATTAAAATTATAATATATTTTTATCAAAAATTTGTTTATAAATTCTAATTGATTGAACTCAATCAATAACTAGTGATTGAACTCAATCAGTTTGTTAAGTGATTGAGTTTAACTGATTTAATTCAATCAATAACTAGTGATTGAACTCTGATTGAACTCAATCACTTATTATTTTCAGTTTTTGGTATATGTACAATTATTTTCAGTTTTATGCTATAGATGTAATTTTTTAGCTAATTTTTGTTACACATGAAAAATTCCCCCTAAATTATGGTGTTTGTAATAATTACATCATTAATCTTTCATTTTGATCAATTATATCCCCTCAAGTTTGATAATTGTCGCAATTAACCCTTTATGTCTAATTTAGGTAAGAAAATGAAGGATAGAATTATCCTTTTTTAAAAATTTGTATTCATCTCTCTAACTTTGTCTTCTTGATTAATCTTCATTTCTTATTTTCATCATTCTCAAATTAATTGGATCAATGTTATTCCAACAAAAATCTAATAAAATCATCGAGATAGCTCAAACAAATGAGAATTAAATACCGTTTTCTGAGATCAAACTTGAATTATGATGTTGAACTAAATTACCAGCAAACAAATAAAATCATCAAGTCACTAATCCTGTTTAATCATATAATGAATTACTTACATCTAAGGAAATGTTTTAACCTATATAAACGAATGCTTCATTATTTGCTTACAAAGAGGTAATTATTTGGGAATTTGGCAGAGACACCAAATTCTATAATCCTCATTTTTATTTTGATAACTTCTTAAAAATGTTTCATAGAGTCAAATACTTCTATTAAAATAAAATAGAATTAAATATCAATTCTTAGAATCAAATTCATGACCATAAAATTAATTTAGACAACTAATTAATCAAATCAACACGTCACCCAGCTTTTATGCAATTTTTTCGAGATATTAAAACCAAGAAATGGGATTGTATAAAAGCATGTGGCACAATCATAAAAATAGAGATAAACAAGAGGCAGTTGTAAATATAGAAGCATATGGTGTTGGGTTACAAACATCTTTTTTTGTCCAAAAGGGCCAAGAAGTATGATGGACCAGCCATCGCTTCAAAGCCCATTATGTTTTTATAAATGGGCCTATATCAAACTTATGATCCATTAATGGGCTTTCTTTCCACTTGTTCAAAGAACCTTACCATTCGAATCGATCTAATCCAATTTAAACGGTTAAATTAAGTTAAAATATTTTAGGATTCGATTGAGTTTAAGTTAATGAAACATTTATCATTAAATCAAAGGGAAATGTTATGAAACTTTCGTTCTTGTTGTGACATTCTTTTTAACCTATAATAATTATGGAGAAATATTTAGATCATGCTTAGACATGACCTAAATATTAATGCTTATCTATGTGGTTTAATGTAGACCACAAACTATTTTTTATTTCTTTCTTTTTTTTTTACTTTTTGAATTTAAAACGGAAGAAAAAGTAAGCAATATTGATGGACATTATTTTTTAGGTCGGTATAATCTAAATATTTTTCATATATATATTTATTTTATTTTATTATTATGGGTTGTTACCGCTATTTTCACGGAGTAAGGAAGATTAGAGATGGTGCCTGAGTAAATTTCTTTTTGTTTTATTTTCTTAATGGTGCATGAGTAGATGTCACTCTCGATGCCATAAAAGTGTGTATGCATATTTCCAAACAAAAAATTGAATCAAATAAAATTCACAAAGAAAAAGAAAATTAAGTGTATAATAATGAGTTTTTTTGTTTTTTGAATGAGTATAATTAATAATGAGTTTTTTTGTTTTTTGAATGAGTATAATTAATAATGAGTTTTTTCTTTAGTTGATTATCATTTTTTTTAATATTGTTAAATAATATTTAGAGATTGAGGAATGAACTTAGACATTTTAATTAATTATACATGATAATATGTGAACATTACTACTTAGGCCACCAAGTAATCAGGTGGTTAAGAGAGAATCTTAAAAAATTAAAATATGATGTATTTAATTTATAACTATCTATCTACTTAAAAATTAATTTTTTATAAATTTAATTAACATTTAAATATCGTAGAATCACTTAAAAAAAACTTACTTCGATTATATTATTATTATTATTTCATTTGATTATCCTCTTTTAAAACACAAAAAATGGCTTCTTTTAGAAAATATAAAAAAGCTTAAAATATCTTTAATAATATTTTTTTAATAATAGGCGGCCTACTATCTCAAAATATAATAAATAGGAGTACTTTCAAATTATAATAGTAAGACTAAGAATGATGATAGATGTCCCACTAAAACTTATCATAATCTTATCTTTTACACGTATTGTTTAATAATGGTATTTATGTCTCTTCTTGTTATTTTTCTTAAATAATAGTAATTGAAAGAGAAAAAAAAAATCGATTCATACTTCTAAATTTGATAGTATCACTTAAAATTACAAACTAAAGTAATTCAATATAATTTTTTTTTTATATATATAATTTCATTTTAGAATTATATGCATAACTTATATACTTGTATAAGGCTTTCTTAAATATGATGATTCAACGAAACTAGAGAAATTTATAAATCTTGTTTAAAACAAAAAAGAAATAAATTTATAAATCAAATAGATAATAACGGTTTTCATTAATATGCTTCTTTTTTTTTTATAATCTTTTCGTCTTCATCTATTTTTCTCTAATAATTATTATGCAATTTATGGTTATGACTAATTGAAGATCATTTTACAATTTTTTTCATTTCAAAAAAAAAAAATTACAATTTTTTTTATCTGCATCTTTATATTTTATTTTAAAGAATCATCTTTAGTAATTAGAACATAATTTTCTACGCATATTTCTATAGTAAAGATGATTTTTTTTTTTTTTAATACAAATAGGGAAAGGGTGATTACAATACCGATTCTTCCAATGTTCGAACTGTGACACTGGTGTTGAACTGGTTTACAACCAAACAATAAAATCACTGGGTCACTCACCTTTTCAGTAGTAAAAATGACTCTAACCACTACTAATTAAGATTATCATGCATTTAAAACTAAAAAGAGATATTTTATTCTCTCAATCATATCATTGTTAGACATGTCATTAAAATTCATGTAAAAATAATAATAATAATAAACTTAAAAAAGAAATTTATCACTTCATATTACTGCTGAAATAGAATAGAACCAAAAAAATGTGGAAATGTCTCTATTATTGGGAGCAGATTGTACTATTTTGTATGGTTTTAGACTTTAGAGCACCACATAAATTAGCTCATAATTTTTCTAAATTGGAAGAAAACATTAGAAAGAAACCGAATGTATATATCTTCACGTGACAAAAAACTGTACAAGAACAGATAAGGCATTTTTCAAGTTGTAAGGGAGAACATCCAAGTAGTAAAAAATGGAATTTAATTGCAAAGTTTAATCAATATTATATCTTTAAATTGTTTTTTTTTTTTTTTTTTCTGAATTACGTAAATCTTATCAAAAAAACATAATCAATTACAAATAAATTTCATTTTTGAAATTGGTTTTTTGTTTTTAAAAGTGATTTTGTTTTTTGTTTTTTGTTTTTGAAATTTAAATCTATCCTTACTCAAATTTTCTATTCCATCATTCCTACTATATATCCATATTTTCTTAGGAAAGTAGGAGAATACTAACCGACTTTTAAAAACAAAAACAAACTTTTGGAAGGTACTTTTTTGTTTTTAAAAATTGGTTAGTGTTCTCCTATTTTCTTAAGGAAAGATAGATATATTGTAGGTATGATAGAACACATTATAAAAAATTTGGGTGATAATGGACCTAAGTTTTTGTATCATAATTATATTTAATAGTCGTTATATTACCCTAAATATTTTACGTACGTAGTTATTTATGTAATTTTTGTAGTATAATAATGGTAGGAAAGAGAATCTGAATTTATGATCTAAAAATAAAATAAAAATTGGTATTTCAGAGCCTTTTAGCTTTGGAATGTTTATCTTCCATTCATAATGCACCATAATGATTGAGGTTCATGATCCTTTATCGCCACCTTAATTAAATTAATAAATAAGACTTTTGACATAATGAGTTACATCAAAGCATAGAGAATTTATTGGTCACATGTGCATAATGATGAATTTAGACACCTTTAACCAAATCTCCTCCCAAAAGTCCAATGGACAGAGCAAAAAGGTTCACCATTAAATTAAACACCTTGGCTAATTAAAAGCAAATTGATAAAGAAATCCTACAAAAAGCCTATTAATAGGTCTAATTCATTTTGTTGATGTGGTGAATTTGTATTATCAAAGACATGAAGTTCATAAACATGTATTGTACTTCAAAACAAAAAAAAAAATTAAGAAAAATATTTGCTTATGATCAAGGAGACAAGTCCTCCTTAAGAGTGATGCGGCATCATTTGATACCACAAATTTTTTGTTTCAATAATATATTTTAAAAAAAGATAAAAAAATTTATGGCACTAAATGATGTCACATTACCCTTAGGAGGGCTTGTCTCCTTCGAGCCCAGTATTACTCGTAATTAAAGCTCTTAAATCATATTGTAATGAAAAGTATATAGTACTTATGCTTTATGATTGCATGTTCACATTCCTTTTGAAAATAAATAAATAAGTTGCAGACATCAATCATATATAGATGTCTGTTTTCCCCCTTTTTTTAATCAAGTTATATGTTGTCCCTAGAAAGAAAACTTATTTGGTTAATAAATAAAGAGCTTATGGTTTACATTTAAATGGTGTAAAGAGAATTAGGGCCATTGTTATTATATCTTTTATATATGGTTTTATCCCACAAACAAACCCCTTTGCATATATGATGCTTCATTAGTGGCTGGCATGTGTTTGAGATCTTTATATTTGATATAATTCAAAACCAAACAGGGCCCTATTGTTGTTGGGATCAAACTTTATTATAATATGTCCAAACACACCCTTTCCATCTGTCACATCCCCTTATCTATCCAATTCTTTTTATTGACTAGTAACTTCAACAATGCACACTCTACAACTAGCTAGGGCTGTTGAATTATATCACTTTTCATTCCCTTTATTTTACCCCACCCACACCTTCCTTCACTTTGGGTTCAATTCTATTATAATTATTACATTTTTCCCACTTTTTCCCCTTTTTTTTTTTTTTGGTTGTACTAGTAGTTTAGTAGTCAAGAAGGTCTTTTAAGTAATTAATGGTAGATGAGTTCAATTTATAATGATCATTTTAAAAGAGTAAAATTCAATAACAAGAAATAAAAAAGATGAGTTATTCTTCTTATTATTAATTGATTTTGAGATGAATGTCCATACTTTTTAACGTAATATCAAAGTAAGAGGTCATTTAATAGTTTAACATAAATTAATTTTAAGATGGATGTTTATACTATTTAACATAGTATTATAGCTTATTAAGCTCAAACGAGTATTTGATCAAATAAAAGGAAAATTGAGATCCGATTCAATATTAATAAATGCAAAAAAGACATATGTTCTAAAAGATGCATTTTCTAGTCGTAGAGTCGGGCAATATGTTCCATGAAAAGAGTTAAGGTGCAAGTAAGTTAAATCATACACTCACGGATATCAAAATAAAATATTAACGAGAGTGCCAAAAAGATCTCACTTTTGTAACTTTTATAAGACTATTAGTTATTCTTGTCTTTACCAATTAATTTTGAGATAGAATCCACTGATATAATTATTATATATATATATATATGGTGGTGGTTCTGCTGCTGAAGATCTAAACTTGCCTTCATTCAGCCTACTTTTGAGTTGAATTCATTTAATTTTGTTGGTGTTGGAAATGGAAGCCAAATGGAATTTGAATAGTTCTTCTTCAGCAGCACATCCTGAAACAATGGACGTGCTTTCACGAGCATGGTGCAATTTTGCAGTTCAAAATCTCAATCCTGAGCTGCAACCTGATAATAAATCTCTTCTTCTTATAGATACTCCAATCAAAGATCTTCAACTTACCCTCAATTCTCCAGATCCTTTTCCGGTGAGTTTTTTTTTTTTTTTTTTTTTTTTTTTTTATGAATGTTTTGTTAGAAGAAGAACAAAGTAATTAATTAATGGGGTTTCTGAATAGATTCAGAAAGTGGAGAAACCTGTGAAAATGGAAGCTGAAGATCATGTCAAGTCCATGCCTTCATGGAAGTCAAATGATATGAAGGTAACCAAATTGATAAAACTTCTTATTAATGAACAATGCTTCTTGTTTCATTTTTATTAATTGTGTTTTTTTGTTCAGTCGTTTATATGGATGCAACAAGCCATGCACCCCGAGTTGAACTATAGTAGTTATTTTCGAAAGAAATGGGTAAGATTTTATTATTATTTTTTCTTTGTTTAGTCGGATAGAAGATTTGTGAGAGTTTGTTAAGGAGTATGTCCGATGAACTAAAAAGTCCTTATACAAATCTTCATAAAACCTCGAGAACCTTTTGAATTACATAGCATTTCTATTTCAATCACTTATAATCATTTAGTTTTATCAATGAGTGTCCATCTCATAACTAATTATCGATGAGGGGAGTGGTCTACCTTTGTTATATATTACTATGAAATCTCTACTCATTGGAATTCTAACAAGTCCAAACAAGAGTTTTATATACAATTACTTATAACTGCTCCATCCAAGCAAGCGTTTTCCATCACAATCACTCATAACTCCTTATATAAACCAAAGTCTATATCACAATCATTCTTAACATTTCAATTCAAATAGAAAGTGTTTGTTTGTCATATTTAGAATGACTTACATTGAAGATTTACCAATTTCTTTTTGAAAAACTACATTCAAACGAGTTTTTGTAACTACTCAAAATAAATCCTTATTTTTACAACTAAAAATAACTCATCATTTCTAAGCATTCATTTCTAGTCATTCATTTACAAGTACTTAAAATAACTCCTCATTCCTAATCTTTCACAATAACTCATTTTTAACCACTTAATTCTAATCATTGTTTAACTTAAAAATAACTACTCATTTGAAATCTACGTCAAAACAAGGTTTTGACTTTAACTCTTTTAAAAAAGAAATATCCATTCCAACAACTTTTTTGCTAGGGTTCTCAATTTTTAACTACTCAAACTAACTCTTCATCAAAAACTCATTCAAACACCTCCATAAGATTTTATCTTTACCAAACCTCTAACCACTCAACTCTTCAAAATATCATCTCTCATCTCCAAAACCATCTATAGCCTTACAAAAGTTCAACAATCTATCAAAAACTTGTAATTAAGGTCCCATTTGATAACCATTTAATTTTTTGTTTTTGGTTTTTGAAATTTAAGCTTATTCTCACTCAAATTTCCTACCATGTGATCCACCATTCTTATCATATATTCATCTTTCCTTAAAAGTTGGTTAGTGTTCTACTTTCTTAAGGATTGATGGATATATTGTAGGTAAGGTGGAACACATTGTAGAAAATTTAGGTGAGAATAGACTTAAATTTCAAAAATCAAAAACAAAAAACCGAATGGTTATCAATCGGTGCCTAAAAGAATCTCATAACTTATCCAAAGTTAAGTATACGGATAGAGATTTCAACTTTTGCAGCATTTTAATTCAGTGCACTTTGCAGTTTCAATGGAAAATCGTGCCGTTGAAGAACTTTTCGGTAAAGAAATGGCTAAAAGCAATAAGACAGAGCCGAAAGGAAGAGGATAGGCTTCAAAGGGCAGAAATTCATGCAGCTATATCCGTAGCTGGTGTAGCAGCAGCACTTGCGGTCATTGCAGCCAACACCAAAGATGACAACTTAGGCTCAGCCGCTAAGGACGCCGCTGTGGCGTCCGCTGCTGCCTTGGTCGCTGCACAGTGCGCCCGAGTGGCCCAAGCGATGGGCGCCAAAAGGGAACAGCTTTCCACTATCATCGGCTCAGCCATGACAAGTACCACTGCCACTGATATTCTCACCCTCACAGCTGCTGCAGCTACATGTAATGAACCCCGACCCAATCGAAATCTGATATTTTTAGTTCGACGTAACATTTGGGGTCGGAGGATTCGAACTCTAACACTGAGCTGAGTGAAATTAATCTTTTGTTTGTGCAGCCTTGAAAGGAGCAGCTACGCTTAAAGCAAGATCCGAATGTAAAAACAAATCAAGTGGAGTTGCATCTGTGCTACCCATAGAAGACAACCATGAGATTGATTTCAATCTTGATAAATCAAGATCCACTCTTGCCAAAGGTGTTAATATCAAAGTTGAATCACCAAATGGTAAGATATTATGCATCTAAAATGACCAAAATGAAAGTACTAATCGAACTAGCTTATATACACCTCAATGATTTTTACCAGACAAACAACCTATGATGATTTTATCAAAATGAAGTACTGTTGGAATTGTTATTTGCTTCTACTAAAAATTTACATACCAATTTTTCTTTTCCAGGAAAGTACAAGAAGAGATCGATCTATGTCGTCCAAAACAATGACACGAAGGTTTGATACTAAATTCTAATGCTCCTTATTTCAATATAGGTTTCGTGCAACAATCTCATGAATGTTCCATTCTTGATTTTGCAGGTAATTTTGAAGATCAAAAAACTTAACATGCTAAGGACCAAACAAGAAAGTAAGCCATTTTTTGTTTCACATCCCATGATACTACTTGAATCTACTAGCCTAAAGCTTAACTAAATAATTCATGTATGCAGGTGTTGTTTTAGATATGTATATTGAGTTATACAAAGATGAGACTGAAGACGATGATAATAACGACGACGACGAGATTCATACATGCTATCTTATTGTTTTGACAACAAATAAGGGTACATTCAAGCTAGATATGGAGAACAATTACCAGAAGTACAAGATATGGGCAACAGCCATAAACCAAATGCTAATGCTTTCTGCTCATGCTTTAACAAGATTTTGAACTTTTCTGTTTTGATGTTATATGGTGTTGCTTCATGCACTATGCTATGTTTCCAGAATTCTATATTTGTAACTTTATTATATTGTGTAAATTAGTACATATTTTCAATATCATTTATGATGCTTTTCCTTACTTGAGCTTTAAAAGGTTTCTGTCCATAGTTTGTTAATCGCAAATAGTCCTTTTCATTTCCTGAAGTGCTATCAACTTATCAATTATGGACCAATATATGGGCAACAACCATTTTCTTTTGCACTGAACTCTTGGATTCTGATGTTGAGAGTGAAAATTTTGATAGGTGATTTTGGGCCAGTATCTGGTTTTGGTTTGTTGAGAGTGAAAATTCTCCTTACGAAATACTTGGGTGTCTGATGCCAACATGAGCGGTAGCTCAACGGTATCAATGTACACCCAATGACCACTGGTCATAGGATCGAATCCCCCACCCCCAAATTGTTGTAATCTCAAAAAAACAAAAAATTACTTGGGTGTCTGAGAATTCCAGTTTCGAACTTCCATTGATCTATTTGTGATTTCTATGAGACAAGCTTGATTCCATTTTATGTTAATGGAATGATCATTTTCTTCAAAGTTCTGATCAATTCAAGACAGTGTTCTTTGGAGATCATTGTCAAATGTTCTCTATGCTTACAATAAATAGAATTTTAATAAATTTTAAAGAGACGGATGGCAACCCAACATAGAGACTAGAGAGACGTCAAAATTCAATTTTCGCATGCTATATTATTAATTATGGGGATGAACAATATATTCACATAATTTTACAATAAATAGAATTATAATAAATTAAAAACAGAAAATGATCTGTGTACCGGTAGAGAAAAAATTGTACCTAAGATTATGAGAAAAAACTCAATCCAGTGCAAGATATCAGAGAAGTTCTGAGAGAGCAGTCCACAGGAGAATCCTTCGAGGTCGATCTAGGAACCTGGCTTGCCAAGTGGGCTCGTCACTTTCATGGACAAAACCACTCTTTAAGTAGAGGTTCTTTGCGGGTTCGTTGTCAAAAGCCACGTGGACGTACAAATCACTGATGCCTAACACATTAAAACATTTTGAAAAAGGTTCCACCATAAACACTAAGACCACATTCTACAACAGAAGCCATAAAAATGGAGATGCTAACAATTTATGAAGATTATGACCATCTTTGACATGAATGAAATTGGCTAAAAATAAGTGTCACGAAATGGTTACCCCAAGCATCTGCAATTGTCTTTGCCTTCTCAACAAGTGCATAACCCAACCCATTTCTGTGCATCTCCTCTGCAACACATACATTACTCAGGTATGCTCTCGCAAAATCGGCCTCAATTCCCTGTTGGAGAAGTATTTTAGAAATCCTTTGTCGTGAAAAATAACCACACGACCAGAATCAGATCATGGTTAATAGTATAAAAGGCTCAGATAAATTGAAAAATATAGTTCATGTTTGCATTTGGAGACGAATACGATGGAAGAAACCAACCACAGTTGGTGTATTTGCATGTGTTTTCTTCAAGAAAAAAGGGTAAGAAACAACTCTCAAATGAACAAATGGATGAATGACTACAAAAAGAATGGAAGAAACCAACCACAGTTGCACCAAAAAAAAAACCTGTTAGTTAACTATTCAATGGAATAGAGACTGGAGGATGCAACCTCAGAAATCTATTGATAATCTAGCAATCTCCAGGCTGTAGTTCTATTAAGTGGAGAAAATATCAATCTATCATAAGTTCAAATAGTTGGGGTTGGAATTCAAGTTCAAGATAAACTTTGCAGAATATTTGTTCTCATTTCAACTTTTCTCTCTTATTAGGTCTGAGTTATTGGATGCAGTGGCCTGAAACAGTTATTCACACAGCCATGAAAAGATTCTTAGTCAGAACTGAACAATAAATGAAAGTGGAACTAACATTTGAATACATTATTCCAAAGCTTTCCATAGAGCTATCGTTGTGGTTTAGAATCCCATGACCATAAATTTCCTTATCATTGCATCTTCTTCTCCTCTATCATTAGAGTTTTGGTTTCCTCCTCGACAGGACGTTGACTTTCATTGCTTTTCTTTGGGTGACCTAGTTAGGTCATGTTCATCAGTGTTAGGAAAAAATTTCTGCACACAGCCCTCATATTCTAGATACTTGCTGTGATTTTGCACGTCTAAAGACTTGATTTTTGAGTTGACAACTGTCATGGCAGAAATTAAATTTTTGGGTTCAAGATCAGATAAAACACTCCTTACAATGACTGATGAGGCGAGCAAATTAAATAGCTTTTCGTCTTACAAAAAAAAAATCATGGAGAGGTATCCTTTATTCTGATTTAAAGAAGCTCTTGCATTGTATAACCTTAGAGCTTTATAAAGCATGGCAAAAGGCCTTTCCAGTGTTTCCCAGATCTCAGCATCATACTGCAACTACCAAAATCAACCTCAAACTACTAAGCCTCACTAATTAAAACAAATAAATACAGGAGACAGGTTACTGATCCTAACATTCCTAGAGTGAGTATTCTTGTAAAGTACAGTCGCCATTCTGATTCACAAAATTTTCAGCACCTATAATGAACCCTTCTACGGCCAAGGCTCTTAGCATGAATACGACTTGTCCCCAAGGGGTGACACAGTAGTTGAAAGCTTGGGCTTTGAAGGTGTGCTTCCCTCAAGATCCTAAGTTCGAGACTCATCTGTGATATTAATTTGTAGACACTTCTCGTGTCTCCATTCCTTCGATGTCTCCAATGTCTAACCTAGGGACAGACGTGATTACCCCAAGTTTAGTAGAGCGAAGCTCCGATTTACCAGTTTCAAAAAAAAAAGACCTGATCATGCCTCAATTAGAAATTGTCAACCAATAACCTTCATCAATGAGTGTTGTTAGGTGCTGCCATATTACAATAATCGATTGTGTTGTAAGGATTGGCCGAAATGGAAAATGGCAGGCTTTGCCAATGTTAGCTGCTAGAGCTTACATCTTCAAAACAACATACGAAATCAGAGGGAAAAAGAAAAATATTCCAAGTAGGCCTTGTTCAACTTCAAGACCTACTCTTCTATCTACACATATGCAGCTCTCCCTTATACAACAGGCTCAGACTAACCAGCCTGATTTTTCAATAACAACCTCTAAGAATAATTGCACATACAGCTACATAACAACGACGACAGGCTAAAGCCTGAAGTTTCTCTCTAATTACTATTATAAAAAAATAATAATAATAGTAACATACAGTCCCATGATCTGAATAATGGAAAACACATGGAAGCTACCAAATTCTGATAAAAAAGATCAAGGGGTCAAATTCCGGTTCCAAATGTGATACCACATTTTTAAGGGCAAACAGAAACTGGGCCTAGGGGTGACGGACTTTCAAAGATAATAACGAAACATGCTCGTGATCAATCATCAAAAGTAGAAAACATCATATACCTCGGGTTTCATTCCCACTATCTCATCTGGAAGCATTTTACATTGATTAAGGTCAAGTGACCCAACAACAACTCGGTCTTCTCCATCATCAGAAAACTAAAAGAGAAAAAGGATAATAAATAAGAGATTGTAGATCGGAACAAAGTAGAACTTGTAGAATTGATATAGTCTAAGAGTCGACAAAATGTTGATAGTCTGCTTCAATCAACTCAATAATCGACACCAGCATGAAAAAAAAATAAAAACATGGCCAGAGCATTACAATCAACATTCTAAATGTTTTGGAACAAACTTTAATATCATCTAGTTTCAGATTCTTCAAATATAACCAAATGAGCTGATTGAAACTTCAAGAGTTTAGAAATTTCTTAAGTGATCAAGGAATGAAGGCCATAACATAGAATTCAAATGGGAACAATAAAGAAACGAACGGACCTTACATGTTGAACATAAATCATCAGCTAGCGCTAGGTTAGATATTTCGGCCAATGGAAGAGTAGCGTTTATGCAAGATACTTTCTTAAACACGAGCCTTTTTCCAGCAACACGTTCTTTTATGGCTTCATATTCAAGCTCGGCCAAGTACTTCTTATGATCCTAATAGAACTTGACAAAACAGGAACGACATCAGTATAACATACAGAGAGCAAGAAAATTATACAAAAAGTGAAGTCTTAATCACGAGAGACTAAAAGTAGGAAGGCCTAAGTGTTCATTTTTCCCAATTTTTTTATCTTCCTTGATTACAATTCCCTTCCTACCACAAGATTCTACGGGGCTGTTTATTTGACATATTTAGCTAGGATTTAGTTTTAGGATTTATTAACTCCTCCTTAAAAATCTACATCCAAACGAGTTTTTACTAACTCCTCCTCATTTTTACTTTTTAAAATAACTCTCATTTCTAACCATTCATTTTTAATCATTCATTTATAACTACTCAATCATTTATAACCACTCATTTTTAATCATTCATTTCAAATCAATCAAAATAACTCATTTTTAACCACTCATTTTTAATTATTTCTTTTTTAACTACTAAAAATAATTACTAATTTTAAATTTACATCCAAGGTTTTAACTCTTAACTCCTCTACACAAAAATTACATCCAAAAGAGTTTTTGGACACAACTTTCAATTTTTAACTATTCAACATAACTCTTCAATATAACTCTTAAAACTAAATCCTACCTAAATATGCCAAACAAACAGCCCCCACAAGTTTCCCCTTCATTCATCCACATTGTTAAGGGACGGAAAACGTCGAGCAATCCCCACATTTATATGATATTATCCACTGTGGGCATAAACACCCATGCCATTATTTTTTGTTTCACCCAAAAGGTCTCGTACCAATAAAGATGAACGTCCTCTCTCGTAAATCCACAATTGACCTCTTATTTAACCAACATGGAACTATACTTAGTTTGTATTCCCAATAATCCTTCTCTCGGACAAAGTAGTGCATTACTGGATAGTCATTTTCCGAATCGCCAATGGAGATGGATGTCCTCCCTAATAAATTCAAAATCTAGCCCTTATTTAACCAATGTTGCACTACCCTTACATAATGAACAAGATTGGATGATCCATTACAAGAGATTAGGATGACTCACATCGATGCCATAGGAATCGGGGCGGAACTTGTTGAAGGTGCGAATGCGGAGAGAAGCGGCGGCCCAGAACTCATCTTCGGAGGTGCCTTCTGAGATCCTTAACCTAGATTTGTCAACTGCGATCGTGGGGTGGTGGGTGACAACGTTGGAGATTCTGATCGGCCGAGCAATTGCAGGAGCGGAGAGTTGGGTTCTGAGGAAAGCGAAAGAGTTTGAAGAGAAGAATGAAGATGAAGGAGATGAAACCACCGCCATCTGTTTTTTGCTTCAATGATAATGCCAACATTTTAGAAAATTTGCAAAATATAAAGAATATCTTCTTACAAAAATGTGTCTTTTCCCCTCCTCTCAAAAAAAATAAAAAACAATTATTTGTCGTCCCATGGTTTTATTATTTGGTGAAAATTCAATTTAACAACATGATTATTGTTAAATTAGTTCGATGCTTGAAATTAATATTTGACTCAGCTGTCTTTCTAGGATTTGTAATCTCCCTTTTTCAACTTATACTCAAAATTTAAGTCTACAAATTTATGGTTCGAGGAGCATATAATTACTCTTTTTTTTTTAGTACATTGGGAAAAATGGGACAAATACCAATTTTCAATATTGAACTTGTGACGTTGGTTTGAATTAATTTACGGCCGATCAATTAATCACTAACCTTAATTACACATTTTATAGGCGATGGTTTGAGGAGGATAATTATCCATTTTATAGGTGTTTTTTTTTAAGGTTTTTGTTGTTGGGAGCATATTTTAGCATCCATATTTTAGTATATAATATTGTAGGTGTATTTTAAATTTCTATTCATCCTTTCAAGGTTTGAGCTTCGAGACTCACGTCCGACATTAATTTGTACATGTATCTCTATTTTTTAATGTTTTTCGATGCTTGATTTAGTAATGGGCGTGATTATTTTGGATATACTATAGCTAAATTCGAATTTTTCGGTTTTAAAAAAAATGTTCATCTTTCGTAATGTTTTCCGCATCAAATCTTGAAAATGTTGCATCTCACTTTTCATAAAAAGAAAAGAAGTATACAGCAAGTTTTTGAACGGAAAGATCTAAATAAATCGTTCTTCTGTACATTGCTTCTACATAACAATGACGGACCCATATTTACTGCAAATGTAAGTCAAAATCAAACTATTAACAAAAATGAAGCATTCAATCAAGAAAGATTGAAAGAAACATAAACAAGATCAAAACATTATCAGCATCCACTCCCATGTATTACATATTGATTAGCTGCAGAATGGAATGACCTCTGAGAAGTTGAGTTGCAATGGAAACTCCTAGAGGAATATCGTGACCACGACATAACTCGAGCGATCGGAGCGGGGGTGGCTAAGGGGGGTAGGTTTTGATGGTGTCTCATGAGAACATTGGCATATTGAAAGTGACAAACTTGTTCTTGCAGTCTCCTTAACCATGGGTACTTCTTGGAAGCTTAATGAATACCAAGAGCTAAGTATATAATTTAGTTTTAATTCATGATTGATTTTGACTTTCTGTTGATATCAGTTCTTTTCAATCAACAAAACTTCACTTTGCATTTAGAATATATATTCTGTTTACTGAGTTGGATAGAAATAGTTCTGCATCAACCATTGAAGTTTCCCATGATTAACAAACTTGTTAAAAGCCTCATTGAAGTTCAAGTTCGGAATATAAGTATTCTTTTTTATTCAACAACATTCGGGGGTGGGAGGATTCAAATTTGTGCCTCCTAGTTACTAGGTTATATAAGATGTCATTAGAAGACGAAAATGAGAATATCGGAATGGCCTACTGATAACTCTCATAAATTGAGAGTTAAAAGTAGAAAAATAGACAAATACAAACAGAAAAAAATCGCTAACAGCAAGTAGGAACACATGCAAACTTTCGCCATTTAGTATTATATGTTCGTCCCCAACGAACTTCCTCTAGTATTCTGATTAGGAAGTTATTTAACAGATCCAACGCAGCGAATAGTAACTAAGCAAGCTAAAGTAATTATTTTGTAAGAAAATGATGCTTTGCCTTTCGTTTGCAGCGAACCTAA
>JBBMEF010000008.1:5249008-5264600 GCA_037832685.1 Sicyos baderoa | reverse complement strand
TATATATATTTTGTTAAAGTAGCTATTTTTCCTAATTGACCTTTAAATAAATAAGGGAAAACCACTATGTTAATATATTGAGAGTGATGTCTAAATGGGAAAATATTTTAGAATCATGTCTAAATTGCGTTTTGAATAGTGAGAGAGAAATTAATCCTGTCATGTTTACCCTTATCTTATTTCTACATTTTGTTAAATTAAATATATTATTAATTCCACCATTTGAGGGAGTAATTATCTTATTTCTACATTTTGTTCAATTAAATACGTTATTAACGCCACCATTGACATGGTGGGTTTAATTGGCAAAATAAAATAATAATAATAATAATAATAATAATAATAATAATAATAATAATGTGTTAAACGAATTGACCCAGCCTTTTAGGCTCATTAGTTGGCCAAATTAGACACGTCATTTTGCAATATTGCATTTAACAAATTAAATCTTTTTTAGTATTTTAATTAACATTTATACAATTAAATCCATCCTGTTACAGGTTTACTCGGTTCACCATTTTTTTCCGACCATTGTTACTCTCTCACCCACCCTCATTCTTCCACAGTGTTATCTCATTTTACCATTTTTGCCCTCCACCAACATTTTCGGTCCATCATTTTCAGACTATCTCGAGTTTAAATTTTAAAATGACAACTACATCAGTTTCCGTGTTCTTTAATGGTAGATGAGACGAGAGCGATATTTACACCAATTATACAACGGGTGTGGTTGATATCATATGCAACATGTCCCTATCCATTATAATATGGTCTATTGAGGAAAAGTTGTCTTTGGACTGAGAACTCAAAAATCGTTAATATAATCTTAAAAATTTATATGAAAAGATTTAATATAACCTTGATTATTGTTGAAATATGAAAATTCAAATTATCTAAATTTTCATTTAATAATAAACTCAATAATAGATTTATATAGACTATAGAGTATAAGTGATCACCTAATTATAAAAGAAAAATATGATATCTAATCATAAAATGAAAATATGACCTAATCATAAAAGAAAAAGATTCTACCTAGTTATAAAAATGAAAAGATATAAAATAATATTTAATATAATCTTAAAAGAAATAAATAATTAAAAATAATGAAAATACAATTATACTATAAATAACATAAACCAACAATGTTCCAAAACGTACACTCTCATCCTAGTATATTTGAATGGGAAAGAAACTCAAGTTTAAATAATAATTTTAACTTTTTGAATCTTTAATTATTAGAAAGTGTAGATATCCATATCAAAATTAATTGATACTAGTGTTTTTTTTTGTCTAAAAAATAAATTCGTAATAATTTTATTCCTAATACATTATATATATATATGGGAGTAATATGTACATTCCATTTATTTGAAATTAATTTTAAATTTGAAAATATCCGTCTAACAAGATATGGGCTAATAATCCTAAGTTGGTGTCAAACTCCGACCAACCATCAATTTATTAAACACATCCATGGAGGATAATAGCATTATTAGATGGCGGCTTGAACTTGTCCAAAATATAACTAATAATTAATCGTTTCTCACGGCAAAGCAATAGAAATTACATTTTCTTACACAAGAAAAATTAAATTAAATTAAATTAAATTAAAATAAAATAAAGGAAAACTTGTAAACCATGCCAAATATAAAATAGCAAGTGTCTCAATAGGCACGCAATTAGAATTTGATTTGTCGTCAAATTGTCCCCACCAGTGTACTATTATTAAGAAAATCAAATTATATTGTTATTATTAAGAAAATCTAATTAAGTTGCTATTATTATATATAAAGCCTTAAAATTCATAAATTTGTGGCGTGTTGGTTTCATTGATTGGTGGAAATGATTTTGAAATTATTTGATATAGTACATGTAGGGTTAATGGCCTGCTCTCCCAATTTGTACTAAAACAATATCTTAAAAACAATATTTTAAATAAAAATTAAACTACTTAAAAAATAAGGGAAATTGTACTAGATAGTCCAATTTTACAAAATAGTTAATTTGAAAATATTTAACCTTTATAGTCAAATATACAATATAAATAATCATTATATTGTATTATGTATTAGTTATTCAGTATAAAAAATATTACTTTATACCGTATATTTGACTATAATTGCTAAATTTTTTCAAATTTGACTAATGTTATAAATATTTTATCAATTTGGTCTTCCATAAACCCCCAAAAAAACAATTAGCCATAATTTAATCCTAATTACTAGCCAAAGTTAATACAGTTTGAGTTCTCCAAATTTTATTATAGTCAAAAAAAGAAAACATCAGTTGCCATAGTAATGGTTCAAGCCCAAGAGTCAAATCTGTTGGAATGAAAAGGAAAGCAATAATATAATCATGGCTGAAAACATCTCCATAGTAATTAATTATATGCTCTATGAAAAAAAAGTTTTTTCATTCCACATAAATATCATTTAAATATAAAATTATAAAATTATTTGTTGTTTCCGATTTTGAGAAGGATGCTGGTGTCCTCGAGTATAGTTTAACCGAGTTCTAATTTTTCAAAATTTTAATGAAAATTAAGAATAAAAATCATTATAAGAGAAAACATTAGAAGATCAAAATACTTTTTTTTTTAAGCTTTAAAGAAAAGGTGTTAATGGTCCACTTGAATTTAAGGAAAAAGAAAAAATTATAAAATGAAAAAAAGAAACATCATAAAAAAGAAAAAAAGAAGAAACATGTGAATGTCCACTTGGATTTCAAGTGCCATTTTGGACTCACTTAATAAGATACAAAATAATCCAAAAAGTAATGATACCGCAAGATCTGGACTTAACATTTTATATTAATCAATTCATTATTGCAGCAAAAAAATGTAAGTAGAAAGATTAGATAAAATTAAATACATTCTCAATATGTATTAATCTAAAAACTATTGTTAATACAATCTCATTGTTCTTATTGTATGGACCATCAAATTAAAATATGAAGGCAAAGAGTAGAATATGAGATAACAATGATTTGACAATTGCAGAATGTTTGTTTGGCGACAACAAGCTTATTGAGGAGAACCCACATGACAAAGAAAAAAAAATATAAATATAATTTTGAGATTTCTTTACAACTTTATCACAGCATCGCTGTTCTTTAAACAAAAAGCATTGAAATTTGACACAACTATTCCCATTATGGATCAACTTTATCAGCAAAATGGTCACAAGCATGACGCTGGTGGTTGAAAGTTTGAGCTTTAAAGTTTTGTACGTTTTAATTTGGTGGTTGAAAGTTTGAACTTTTGAAGTTATATTCCTCTCAAGGTCCCAATTTTAAGATTTGTGTTACATTAATTTATAGACAGTTCCTATTTCTCCATTCTTTGATAGCTTTGGGTGACTAGTCTAAGAACAAACGAACGAAGCTCCGATTTCTAAATTTTGGGTATTAAAAAAAAGGAACTTCATCAGCAAAATTGATACTGATTTTTACATTGAAAAATGACTGAGCCATGGGACAGCAGCCTAGTACTCAGTGGTTGGATGAAAAGGGTTCGGAAATCATTGTTAAGGTGGGAACAAAAGGGCTGTGAGGCGCCATTTCCACAGAAGGGTGGTCTCTATCACGTGGGGTTTTGGTATATTATTAATATTGATTTATTGAATGTGGTTCTGTTCTACTTTGGTTGGCTTTCCCAAAATTTCATTTTTTTCTTCCTCTCTTCTCACCAAACAACTTTAATTCATACTTCAAATTCTGAGATTACCCCAATACCCAAACATACATACATAACCTAGATCTTTTTTCCTCTTCTTCTTGTCTCTTTTGTGCTACTCAGGAACTTGAGGCTTCTATTCTAACCAACACCATGCTGCTGCTTTTTTGATGGGTCATTGAGCTTTTTTCATTTCAGCTTCTTTCTTTGTGCTTATAGGCATGGAATTGAGGAAAGAAAAGCTTGTTAGGTGATTTTTTTTTTGTTTTCTTCTTATTTTGTTTTTATGAATGTAGCTTACTTGAGAGAGTTGTAGTTTGTGTGTTGAATCTGTTAGTTTGTTAGAAACAATGGAAATCTTGAAGTTTTGGGGAGTTGATTTTTTTTTTTTTTAGGAAAAGAAAATATTTTCATTGGGGTTTTGGTCTAGGTTCTTTAGTTTTTTTTACTAGTACATACAAATTTAGATCTCTCGAGAAGTTGAACATCCAACTTTAGTTCTTAATCGAGGTGGGCTTGCACATTCGAGGGATTATGTCATGAATCGGCTGGGAGAAGGATTTGGGGTGAAATCCATGAGGTTTTGTTAGATGGAAATGGAATAAGACTAGAAGTCTGCAAATTTGTCTGGCCTGATACACTAAAAGTTGTATACATAATCAAGCCAAGGTTCTAGTTTGTTTATTCTTGTTTTTTTACCGTTTTATTTATATATGTGGAGTAGCTTTGGAACTGTGATTTATTGTGCTTGGAACCGTATAATCACTAGGTTCCTATGCGATTATAGTCTCCTGGTTAGTTTTTTTGTGTTTTTAGAGACTCCAACACCATATCCCAACAGAAAATTAAATTGTACTTACTTGAAACAGAATGAATGTACAGTTTTTATTCGAATCGTTACTCGTATTAACATATATTGAGAAGGTCCGGGAAGAGAGCAAATGTTTGGTGATTTAGTTTCTCTCCTCCATGCTTATGAAGTATTGTAGTGAAAGTGAACTTCATTTTTATAACTAGGTTGTCTATGGACTATTGTTTAACTCTTATGGTTACCATTTTTATTTCTGAATCAATAGGTTTTACTCTGATCACAAAAAGCATAAGAAATTTGCTATTGGAATTGGAAACAACCATGAAGCAGTGCAACTCGAGAGGTCATCATCGAAATACTATATTCCGTCGTCAACGTTCTTAATGCCTGACAATGGACTAGGGGGAAGCATAAGTAAATTCGCTGAAACGTTTACAACTGAGAAATCCAAGGTGTTTTCAGAAGACCATGAACCGTGGAGGAAAAGAATACTAGACCCTGGTAGCAAAATCGTTTTGAAATGGAACCGGGTGTTCATTTGCTCATGCTTATTGGCACTCTTTGTTGACCCGCTGTATCTTTTCTTGCCCTCTTTGGTTGGGAGTGGACAATCCGCATGTGTGAGGACGGACTGGAAATTGCGAATTGTTGTGACCTGTTTACGGACTGTGGCAGATTTCTTTTATCTTCTGCACATGATTATCAAGTTCAGAACAGCTTATGTTGCTCCTAGTTCTCGAGTTTTTGGGAGAGGTGAGCTTGTAATGGATTCAAAGATGATCGCAAAGAGGTATATTAGATCTGACTTTTTCGTCGATCTAATTGCCACCCTGCCTCTCCCTCAGGTACCTCTTTGAGACGTACTTTCATTCCTCGAACACTGGCTTCGTATTTGGTGTACTTTGTCTTTAATCTTCATAGTTCATATGACGTTTTCCATTTCTTTCTCTGGGGATGTAGGGACAGGATGAACTCTCTAAAACTCTATGAATTATGGTACCCTTATTTTTTAATGTTGTAAGTCAAGGAATCAAATTATTTTCTATGGTAATCCTGGCATTGATAAGTAAGATTAACTACCATCTGCTAGGCGTGATATGCGAATGATGATTTTTTTAGGCAAGGCATGATGTGAGAGTTATACATTCATGCTAACACTAACCTACTTGTGTTCATGCTTTAACAAAAAGCTTGCACATCTTTGTCAAACCTGCTTCTTAACGAAGAGAGTTTCGTTTGGTGATACTCTTTTCAAGAAGTAGGGACTAAGTACAGGATGCGGACTTAACATGAGTTTGAAGTTAGTCGACCTTTATTAAATAACATAAGGTTTCATCTCAAAAGCAATTGGTGATGAGAGGAGTGACCTACCTATCTTATAAAGGTTCTAAAGTCTTCCTACCTTTCCAATTGAGAATGGAACAATTATCCTGGCGATATTCATTTCCATGAATTAGTTTGACCTTTGTAATTTAATTATTAGATTTTTGACAGACTTGTAACTGCCTCTTCCATGCAGATTGTCATCTGGTTCATCATACCCGCAACAAGAAGTCGTCTAACCGATCATACAAACAATGCCCTTGCACTTATTGTTCTGCTTCAATATATTCCAAGATTATATTTGATTTTCCCTCTAAGTTCAGAGATCATCAAAGCAAATGGAGTTGTTACAAAGACAGCTTGGGCAGGAGCTGCTTATAACCTTCTACTCTATATGTTGGCTAGCCATGTAACTCTCTCATATATTTCTCTCTTTCTCATGTGAGATATAACTATGTAAATGGAAGATTTCAGTATCTAATGTTATCAAGAAAACATGGCATAATATTGGTTATATTCAGAATTGTTTTATGAAATATTCCTTGTTAAGATATGTCTTGAACAGCTTGATGACCCCACAATCAGTTAGTCGGGGGTCTCGCTACCCGATTAGCGATCGGCAGTAAGAGGGGACCTCGTTGCTCAATCAGTGAGTCGGAGTCTCAGGGGCGAGCCCCCATGCCCCTGAAACCTAGATGAAATATGTAATTAAGTTTTTGTTTTCGTATATAGGCTTTTATGTAATTTAGGCATTTATCTGTAATAGGGTTTAAATATAATGCACTATATAAAATCGAATTAAACCCTAGCCCCATTAGATTGACATTATGTAATTTCTCCTTAATAGAACACTCTCTCCTCTGCCCGTGGATGTAGCTAACACACTGTTAGTGAACCACGTAAATTCTGTGTGTACTTTTTTTACGTTTTTTCTGTTTTTCGAATGATTGTTGATTGTCGTTTTCATAACATTCCTAATCAGTTGTATTTATCTTATTTTTCTTTTGGCAGGTTCTAGGTGCTACATGGTATTTGCTGTCAGTTGATAGATATACATCATGCTGGAAATCATTTTGTAAGAAGAAGGAATATAATCCAGTTGAATGCAATCTAACTTTTTTCGATTGCGATACATTTAACCTTAACGTCCGCAATATATGGGAAAATAGTACACTTGTTTTTGACAAATGTGGCACTAATGGAATTTTCAAGTATGGCCTTTTTGAGAATGCAATGTCAAAGAAGGTTGTATTTTCAAGTTTTATTGAAAAGTACTTCTATTGTTTGTGGTGGGGCTTGCAAAATCTGAGGTAAGATTTTATTTTCTGTCTTTGTTTTCTAGCCAGTACATATTTTCTTTGAAATTGGCCTTTGGTTTACAATTCACTCCTGGCTTGTTGATGATCTTAGTATAAAGTATAAATTTTTTTATAATGCTATTGGTGAAAGAGGACTGTGGGAATCTAAGAGGTGATGAGTTCAATCCATGGTGGCCGCAACCACCTATCTAAGAAATAATTTCCTACGAGTTTCCTTGATATCCAAATGTTGCAGGGTCAAGTAGTATGCAATATGAAAGTAGTATGCATGCATAAGCTGACTCTGACACTCACAAATATCAAGAAAAAAAATGTTACTCGATCCTCACGGCTAGGAAAACATTCTTTGGATAGAATGACGTTGCTTTGTTATTTACTTCTTTAACTTTCTTGTAAAAGCTCTAGACCCCTTCACAAGGGCCTTCACTATAAAGCTTTTTTCAGGTTTAGTCTGTCTCAAAATCCACCATAGCATGGAAAAGATCCCAGGTGATCCAAGAGCTGATTGAATGTTAGCCAAGTATCTATATCATATATGCATGCAAACAATTTTATTTCTGATCTCAAAAGCAACTATGAAGTATGAACCATCATGGGGTGGCTCAATTGGTCAAAGGGGGCCTTGAGGTGCACAAGGTGATGGGTTCAAATCCCATGGTGGCCACCTACCTAAGAATTAATTTCCTACGGGTATCCTTGGCATCCAAATGTTGTAGAGTCAGGCGGTATGCCCCGTGACATCAGTCGAGGTACGCGCAAGCTAGCTTGGACAGTCACGGATATCAAAAAAAAAGTATGAACCATTATTGGAACGTGGAAAATAGCTTTTACTCAAGATGGAAATGGTTTTGTTCTCTGCAGAATGAATCTGGCTTCATGACTTGTTTTATGGATTACATGCTTTTTTCTGCTAATGGTTTTTGTCATAAACTTGCAACACATGTAAACCTATGGACTTGCTGTTCTATTGTTTAGACAACCTTAATTCTTTATTTAGGTTTTTGGAAAATACTGAATCTTGCTTATTTTGTCAGTTCATATGGACAAAATTTGGAAACAACCACTTTCATCGGCGAGACGCTGTTCGCTGTGCTTATTGCCATCTTAGGCCTTGTATTATTTGCCCATCTGATAGGGAATATGCAGGTGAGAGATTTAGGGATAAACTTTGTTCTTTATTCATTGATTTCATAATATGAAAATTAAGATGCGTTTGTTTCTACTAAACTTAAAAACTCTATTAAATATAAATACTTGCGGTACTTACCAAACTCATGTTGGATCGTTAAGTTGATAAAAGACAGGAAATAGGTTGATTTTATTGCCTTTTCTTGACATGCTCCTTTGTACAACTAGTACCCTTGATTAATTGTTGGATCTCTCGAAGAAATTGGTTTACGTGGTTTACTAACGTTGTGTAAGCTAGTTTACGGGCAGAGGGGGCACGAATTGAGAGCGAAAATACATAATCAACATCTAGTTTATATAGACTCTTATTAAAACCATATTACAAATAAATGCCCAATTACAAGAAAAAAGCCCATATACGAGACCCCCGCTCGCTGACTGGGCAGCGAGACCCCCAACTAAGTAATCGTAGGGGCATTCGCTCGTTCAAGGCATATCTCAACAATTTTGTAGTTGCTTTTGTTTGGATAAAATCTCATAATTCTTATATAGTGGCGTTTCTATGAAAAATCTTAGTAGAAATGATCTTTATCCCTTTTGTTTTTTCATTTAATTGAATTCATAATCAGCACTGTTATAATTTTTTCTTTAAATGCAGACGTATCTGCAATCCCTGACTGTAAGGCTTGAAGAATGGAGACTAAAGAGAAGAGACACTGAAGAGTGGATGAGACACCGTCAACTCCCTGAAGACTTGAAACGGCGCGTTCGACGTTTTGTTCAGTATAAATGGGTAGCAACTCGAGGAGTTAATGATGAAGCCATCTTGCAGAGCTTGCCTGCTGATCTTCGACGTGATATTCAGTGCCACCTCTGTTTAGATCTTGTCCGGCGAGTATGATTCTCTTACATATCTTTTCTTCATTTTTTTATACAGAGCCAAAAACTGAGAAGTTTGAACTGGCATCATATGCTTTCCAGTTCTCATTTTTCAACTTGTGGAGCCAATGCCACACAATGCAATCAAGGCTTATGGTTCTTCCATGATTACTTATTTCAGTAGTGACATCTCTGGTTTTGATAAAGCCAAAACTATTGTTGCTATAAATAGGCAGTAGATAACAAAACAATGAGATTCGGTAAGCATGTCGATGCTGCATATGAAAATACTCTTATTCCCGATAAATAACCACCTAATTTGGGCCGGCAACTTATCGAAAAAGAATCAGCAGTTTTTCCTGATCAATTATAGGTGTAGATGTGGTTATCTGCTAAGAAAACCATTAATTGAGTTGCCACCCATGACTCAGCAGATTGAAGCACTCTGCCCTATTTTGCAGGTCCCTTTCTTTGCACAGATGGATGATCAGCTACTCGATGCAATATGCGAACGCCTGGTATCCTCCTTGAGCACTGAGGGTACTTATATTGTACGAGAAGGCGAACCGGTAACCGAGATGATGTTCATTATCCGAGGCAGATTGGAGAGTTCTACTACAAATGGAGGCCGCTCGGGTTTCTTCAACACCATAAAGTTGCGTCCTGGAGATTTTTGTGGGGAGGAACTACTTTCTTGGGCCTTACACCCAAAATCCACAACCAACTTGCCTTCCTCAACTAGAACAGTCAGAGCACTCAATGAAGTTGAAGCTTTTGCACTCCGTGCTGAAGATCTTAAATTTGTGGCCAACCAGTTTCGACGTCTGCACAGTAAAAAGTTGCAGCACACGTTCCGCTTTTACTCTCATCATTGGAGATCATGGGCAGCTTGCTTTATTCAGGCCGCTTGGCGTCGCCATAAGAAGAGGATGATGGCAAACGATCTCTTAATGAAGGAATCATTTATATTACCCGAAAATGTGGTTGATGAAACTGGCCAAGGTGTTGGGGAACAATTTTCTGTTGATTCAAATCCATCTCAGACAAAAATGTATATGGATGTTACCTTACTAGCTTCAAGGTTTGCTGCTAACACAAGGCGAAGCGCTCAAAGAATGAAAGATGACATGCCGAAGTTACAGAAGCCTGATGAACCCGATTTTTCTGTCGAGCCGGATCGATAACAGTTTCCAGTATTGGCAAATAGCTATATATGTTTCTCTCTGAGATGGATGAAATCCATCACAGATGAGCATCCCTTTTTGTCATCTGGTATTTTTGACCTTACAGGGACCTGCCTGTTTCCTCCCCGATTGTATAGTTTTATCAATTACTGGGAATGCGACTGTGTATTAATGTTGTAACCAGTAAGTTGGTTGTATTAATGTTGTGACCAGTAAGTTGGTTTCATCAGATAATGTTGTAACCATCATGAAGTGTTCAATTGGTCAAAGAGAGTCTTAGAATGCATAAGGTGATAGATTCAATCCATGATGGTCATCTACTTAGGAATTAATTTTCTATGAGTTTTCTTGGCATTTAAATATTGTAGGGTCAGATGGTATGACTCGTAATATTAGTCGAAGTGCGCGAAAGCTGGCTCGGATAGTCACATATATCAAATAGACCGTGCCACCAGAAAGCTTTAGCTCAGACTTTATGATCAGTGATATATATAACATACTTTTTGTCCTTTTTTCTTTATGAATTTTCTGACTGATGTTTTTGAACTGACCATTAATTTCCAGTTTGTCAATGTAAGAACAGTAACAGAAATTCAAACGTTATTGTGTCTAATCCAGCTTTCCATTGAGTATTATGCAATAAAATACAATTCTAAAGGATTGGCATCAATGTTGGTTGCATTACATTCTCTCTTTCACGGAGTATACCTATCAATATCATAGAACTCTATGTTCTTATACTTCTGGGAGATTATCTCAGCTTGTACTTTTCTGGCAGTGTCTGTAGCACAACCTACAAGAATAAGAACCGAGGTTCCTGCAAATCCTCGAAATGCAGTCAGATGTGTGGTTTGCTCGATCACTGCAGGGCCAGCAGCAAGGATTGCCAAGAAAGCTGAACCAAGTACTGAAATCCGACTTAGAACCTAAAATTCAGTAAAGAAAACATTAATCAATCCTTAAATCATTTCAGGCGCATAACATACTCAGTTAGACAAGATTACTGATTCAGCGTGTAGGTGAGGCCAAATTACCGCTTTCAGATATGAAGCTGTACTTTTGCCCGGACGGACGAGGGGAATCGAGGCTCCCTGTCGTTTCAATTGTTCACTCACATCATCTGGATCCAACTGTAGGAATGTGTAGTAATAGTTGAAGAAGGCTATCAAAAGGATGTTGGTTGGCAGATAGAAGGAACCTAAGAAAATCCCATGTGTTAGTTTTGGAAGACTGGGAAGTCCTATCTACCAATGATGAGAAACCTTGTAAGATATAATGGGACTGAATAGCAAAGTAACTGAACCATTTTTTTCCCAAAACTCTAAATTTTTTTATAACAAACTAAACACAACTGTAGCATATTGTAATTGACGGAAGATAAGACTCATCATTCTCAAAGTAATAAGCCCTCAAGTTATTTTAGATTGGATGTAAACCAGAACAGCCTACCTCCTGGATTTAAAGCAAGTGCGGCGTTCTTTAGGACGGATATACCCGTGAAGCGAGCTAGAGTACCCGGAAGGGCCAATGTTGAAGTAGAAAAAATGATCGGCATTACACCAGAACTATTTACCTGTGCATTGTCCAGTTAACATAAATATGAAACATGTCAAATCCTTGTTTGGCTAACCCAGATAACCAATTTATAAACTTGGAAATGAGAGAACTTGGATAAAAATTTGAAACTAAAGAGATGTTTGAATGGGGAGATAGTTTGAGGAGTTATTTTGAGGGGTTCGAAATTGAGAGTTGCAGCCAAAATCTCGTTTGAATGTAATTTTTTTTAGAAGAATTAGAGAAAATAGCTTGTTTAGATGTGAATTTGAATTGAGTAGTTAAAAAAAAATGATTAAAAATGAGTTATTTTGAGTAGTTGGAAAAAAAAATGATTAAAAATAAGTGGGTTAGAAATGAGGAGACGTTTTGAGTAGTAAAAATGAGGAGTTATTTTGAGTAGTTACAAAAACTCGTTTTGATATAGTTTTTTGAGAAAGAGTAATGAAATACTCATTTTAAATCCTCCCTAAATTCAACAAACAAACACCCAATAAAATCTCCCAGTTGGCAGTTAGCCAGTAACTACATCAAAGTCCGCAGGACTTTAAAAGTTTAAGCTTCTTTATAGTTAAGTTATCTAATGTAGCAGGAAAAGAAACCTTGAAGGGCAGGTAAGCAGATTTCTGAAGTCCTCCGCCTTTGCTCGTGTATCTTGACGCATAGTTGAGCGGGATTTTCCGTTCTGCTTCCTGAAAACCTTGGTTCAGATAAACTATAATCATATATAATAACACACCTTCTGTAATGAGAAAATAAAAGGTAAATTCATCAACCGTCACTAACCTGAACATATACAATTCCAAGTACCAATAGAAAAAAGGAGATTATGATAGCAACCAATCCAACATAGTTACCATCCTGGAAAGCCTGTGCAAATGTTCTTCCAAAGGATGCTGGTAGATAGGAGATGATGCTAGTGAATATTAAAAGAGATGTCCCATTCCCTAGCTTTAGGTCTGTGATCCGTTCTCCAATGTACGTTGTTATGACTGAACCGAGTGTTAATAAAGTAACAGATGAGAGTACCCACTCTGTACTAAAATCATTAACGTAGGGGCGAAGGAAGAGAACTTGACCAATTGCCTGTGTAGGACATGTGAACTAAATTAAAAAAGCTCACGAACTCTTGAGTATATCCAAAGGTAAAAAACAACATCCATTAGTATGAAAGCATTTTGACTCACGAAGGAACATTAGGAACTATATGAACATTGCCTAAGATCCTTCAGAAACCAGTTTCCAATTAAAAAAAAGTAGAAAAATATTTTTTTTTTAAATCCTTCCTCCAAAAACGTAATGGGTGTGTTGGGATAGAGGGTTTATAGGGTAGGCCAAACCCTATGTTTGGATAGAACATCTCCAAAAAGCCATCATAAAAACCTCCGTAAATTCTAAAACCTTCATAAACCCTTCAATACAACAACTCATAACCCTTCTATCCAAACGAAAATTTTCTGCTACAACCACTCATAACTCCTCTATTCAAACGAGGATTCTCTATCACAACCCTGATAAATATTTTATTCAAATGAGGATTTTCTACCACATCCACTCATAACCACCCTCCTATGTAAACGAGGATTTCTACTACAGGCGCTTATAACTCATCTATTCAAACAACGGTTTCATTTTCGCTAAACTCTTCATAACCCCCTTAAAACTCCTCATAACCACTACCCCTCATTTTCAAAACCCTCTATCCAAACACACCAAACGACGAATGTACTTTGTGGTAGACTCTCAAGTATAACAAGCTTCAAAATACATCTATCTGCTCTCTTTGAAAGTGCAAGTTCTATGTATTTGCTGACAGAATGTTCAATTAATTCGAGATTGAAAATATGTAATCTAAGGGTCCTTACTTGGTACGGTTGCATATTAAGTTATCAAGTTCCTTACTTGTACGATTGCAAACCCAACCGAGGCATATCGAGTATATTGAAGAATTTTCTTTCGCCCAGCTTCACCTTCTCTTTTCTGAAGCTCTTGCAATTTCGGATAAATCTGTGTAAGAAGCTGAAAGACAATGGATGCATTGATGAAGGGAACAATGCCAAGGGAGCATATCCCAAGCCTACCAATGCCACCTCCAGAAAACGAATCCAAAGTGCTCAACAAGCTGTTCTGATCCAAGTTCCCAATAAAAGCCTCTCGGTTCACTCCACCAAGAGGGATATAGGTTCCAAGCCTTGACAGTGCCAAATAGCCCAAGAGCTGAAGAAACTTCCCTGGCAATGGGCCTTTGAAGAAGTCCCCTATGTCAATGGAACTGTCCTCGATTGCAGCTGCAAGGTCAAATTAGCTTCAATTCAATAATGCAGTACAGATGAAGCTATATCAACCATCATGGAGTGGCTCAATTGGTCAAAGAAGACGTGCATATAAGGCGATGGTTCAATCATGATGGCCACCTACCTAGGAATTAATTTCCTACGGGTTTCCTTGGTAACATTAATCCTAACATTAGTCGAGGTGCGCGAAAGTTATGAGATCGGAGGGCGAGAAACAAAACCTGCCAATCCACGGGCCGAGGGAGATTTATCTTTCTTTGCGCTTGAAGAACTCTCGAGCGCTTGCCCCCAAACACCGAGGAAACTTCCCCACGTACTGCTGAACTCGGAAGAAAGATCTGGACGGATGCCCAAGGGATCAAAAACTGAACTCTGAGAACTGAGAAAGAGAAACTAAGACCGATGTGAGAGAAAATCCGAAAAGTGCAATGAATAAGGAGGAGAAGTGTAGGATGAGTCCGACCTGTTGGAAATGAGAGCGGGGATGAAGGATTTGAAAGCGGCGGTGGGCTTGTTCGGAACGGAGAAGGAAGCTCGGGCGGTGACCGGAAGTTTAGGTCTGGGAAAGCGCTTAGAATTGGTTGAAGATTGAGCGGAGAGGGTGAAGCGAAGGGGCGAAGAAGAAGAAGAAGCCGCCATGGCAGCTTCTCTGAGTGTTATCAACATTCTTTCAGTTTCTGACGCTCCCTGGATTAGGCGTTTGCCTCATCGCCCTATCCATTTCTTTTTTTCTTTTCTTTTTTCCATTTAATTAAGGGAAATTATAGTAACTAAACGTAGGCGTCTAATTTTTTTTTTGCAAAGTTAATTTTTCTTTTTAATTTTGAAATTCATCATATTTTTTTAATACCATTTTACTCCTACACTCATTTAATTAAGAATTTTCGAAATTATTATCCAATTATTAATATTTTCCATCCATTTTAAAACATTCCATTTATAAATGTCAACCCTTTTAATGTAGAGATATTTTAATTATTTTTTTCATTTATCTCTCTTCTTTATTTAAATTCCTTTTCAATTTCCGTCATGTTCCTCCATTCTTCATTCCGCCATTTCAAATTCTTATTTAGGTTTTGTTCTCTCTTTTTCACTTTCCTCTCACTAGAGAAACTCGTCGATAAATCATCTTCGATAGGACGGTATATTCCGTCAAATTTAGTCTTAGTCTAACATTCATCTTCGGTTCTCCTTAGAATTTTCATTACGTCTTTCTTTCTATTTTATCACCATCGGAAGGTTACTGTTCATTCATCATTAATCGTCCCCCGATATATCTTAGAGTGTCAATATGGTATGTTCAATTCATGTTCTGTCATTGATTTACACCTATTTTATTTATATTCTAGTATGTAGCATGTCATATGTAGAACATTACTTCCTACTTAGACAGTTTTCCATGTTCTAGTATGATTTTGTCTTCA